>CM035159.1:17040471-17155701 GCA_020205615.1 Panax quinquefolius
GGATCTCATCCATGAGCCTCTCGAGCTTGGTCTTTGTCCGCACATCCGAGGAGACCTAATCATGTATCTCTCTTGTAAAGTGCATCTCCGCTCAAGTAGAATTTCATAGCAAGTCGATGGATCCGCCTCTTTTCAATCAGGCTCGCCTCAGCGGGTGTAGATCCATCTTACAGATACTCCTCGATACATTGATACCAAGGGTTGTGGATGGGAGGTAGCTCATCCGATACTTCTCAACATAGTTTTCATAAGCTGGGGCCTTTTGAAAGGCAAATGTGATGCTTGGCATGTTTTCCTTGTCGTATGTGAATCAAGGAGGCAAACATTGCTAATGCATCCGTAAAATCATTCCTATTACGAGGAATGTGTAGAAAGGATATTTCTTCGAACTCCAAAGTCATTTGTAAAACTTGCCGATGGTAAGGCAGCAAATGTAATTCTTAGGTTTGATAGATTCCCATGGATTGTTTGATTACCAATTCAGAATCCCCAAAGACAGTTAACCGCCTGATGCCCATTGAACGAGCAAGTTTTAGCCCCATGATACAGCCTTCATACTCAGCTGGGTTGTTGGTGCTGACAAACTATAATTTGACCACGACGGATATCGCTCCCCCATGGGATATTAGAATTTCTCCGGCTCCGAGCTTTACGTATTAATACTCCATCAAAATACATTTTCCATGTGTGGTATGCATCGCATCGATGATGTTCATTGAATCGCCATTACCCCTTCATCGAGGAAGTATGTTTCTAAGGGTTTGTAATCCTCTGCGGTCTGCTGCCGATTGATCTACAATTCCTCGACCTTTGATGACTTTTTGCATCACGTAGACAATGTCAAATTGTTGTAGGATCAATCGCCATCTGGATATCGATAATTCAAGATGGGCTTATGAACACATACTTGAGAGGATCCACGCGGGATATGAGATGGGTTGTGTGACCATAGAGGTAATCTTTGTAACCTCATGGAAGCCCATGCTAAAGCACAACAAGTCTTCTCAATCGAGTGTACTTGTGTTCACCGATCTTTGAATCTTTCTTTGAGGTAATAGATAGCTCGTTCTTGGCCTCTATCGTTTTTTGCCCAAAGATACGACCCATGGCATTATCATTAATGGACAGTACATGAACAGGGGAACATCATCCCTAGGTTGTACCAAAACAGAGCATTAACCAAATTTGGTCTTTAATGGTAAGGAAGGCTTTCTGACACTCATCGTTCCATTTCATGGAGGAGTTCTTCCTTAACAATTTGAAGATGGGCTCATAAGTTCTTTGTGAGTTGAGAGATAAACCTTCTAATAAAGTTGATTTTTTCAAAATCCCGTATTTCCTTCTCGTCATCGAGGAATGGGCATTTCTTGATGGCTTTGAATTTTGGTGGGATCCAACTCAATCCCTTTGTGGTGACTAGGAAACCTAGCAACTTGCCTGATTTAACACCAAAGGCGCACTTGGCTAGATTCAACTTCAAGTTGTACTTACGCAACCTGTTGAAAAGCTTTTTGAGATGGTCTAAGTGGTCTTCCTCCTTTTGGGATTTAACAATGATGTCATCCACATAGATCTCTATCTCCTTGTGCATTAAATCGTGGAAAAGAGCCATCTTAGCTCACTGATAGGTTGCCCCGGCATTGATGAGGCCGAATGACAACCGTCTATAGCAAAAAAAGTTCCCAAGGCGTGATGAAAGCGGTTTTCTCACGGCCTTCCTCTCAACGATATAACTGATGGTACCACACAAAGCAATCCGCAAAGGAGTACATGCCAGTATTGAAAGCAAAGATTGTCAATGAGAATGTGGATAAAGGGTACGAGAAAGCTATCTTTAAGGCAAGCTTTGTTCAAATCCCGATAATCCACGCAAACTCGCACCTTTCCTCCTGGTTTAGGCACGATAACAATGTTGGATATCCACTTCGGATATGTAGACACCATGATAATGCCAGCTTGAAATTGTTTCACAATTTCTTCTTTAACCTTTAAACTCCACTCAGGTTTCAATCGCCTGAGCTTCTGCATGACTGGCTTAAATCCCTCTTTAATGGGAAGGCGATGAAGAACAATGTCAGTGGACAAACCCACCATGTCTTCATGAGACCATGCAAACACATCTTGGAATTGGGTTAATAGTGCAACAATGTCATTCTGTTGGTTTGGGGTGAGGTCTGAACCAATCTGGATTAACTTAGGGCTTTCTAAGGTTCCAAGATTGAAAGAAGTGGTTTGGTCAAGGTTGGATTTAGGTTTGTCTGTGACCCATTCCTTAATCTCCTAAGGTGTCTCAATGTCCTCTTGTATTTCCATCAAGTTTGAGTCCAACTTTGCATCAAAGTTACAGCCCTTGTGGAGAGAAGGCACCTCATCAGCAAGTACATGCAACTCTAGATTCGGAGTCCTGAAACAAAATATGCTTTCACTTAATATATGAAACTGTTCAGTCATACACAAGTGTTAGCATGTACTGACAAAATAACTGCTAATACTGTATAGAAAAGTAAGCAATTAAAGTTATCTATAGGGTAGAGGGATTTTTTTCCCGTTTTACCCTCGTCAACCAATGCATGGAGTGTTGCTCCAATTGTCGAGGGCAAAGTCCTGATGGACTGCAGTGATGGAGGGGTTGTCATTGTCCTCCTTCTCCCAAATGATAATCATGACATCTGGGAAATCATCGTCTGGGGTATATCTGTTTGTATGTTCATCATGGACAATGATACGTATACCTGACATCATCAAGGCGATGTCGTGTTTACATTTTCGTTCCCTTTCTTCCACTTCGGGATCAGGAATCAACACCTCTTTTGCTTTGAATGGTACTGGTTTGGGAAATAGCATAGCCATAACATGGGCTGACACCTTTACTGGAGACTGTATCAGCTCATGCGGTACAGATGGAAAAAATCGCCATATGGCAGAAGTTTAAGGAACCTGCTTATGCTTATGAGGATTCCTATGACTGGAACTGGCAGAATAGCCTAGTCCGACTGTCTCGATTTGACTGGACATTTGAATAGGGTGCTTAATACCCTGCTAATTTTTACCAATCCCTTGTCCAGGCTGATGACCCAATGACATCATTTCTTGAGTGGCCGACATAACCTCGACAAAAAACTTGGGTACGGGAAGTGGTGCTCCAATAGGATGGTATTGTATTTTACTCACTTCAAGGTATGAAAACCGGTCGGCTCAACTTCGAGTTGAAGGCGATGATTGGCGATCTCCTTGTTCAGACATTCATTACCAACATTGACGGTTGACTAGGCATCGTTGTTGACAATGTATTTGAGTTGTTGATGTAGTGTGGATGGAACGACTCTCCACCATGTGGATCCATGGTCTCCCCAATAGCGAGTTATATCTCGAGTCTATCTTGAGGACATGAAAGGATACATTGAATGTATTTGGACCAATCTCAATTGGCGTACTCAATCTTTCCGACGGAATTTTTGTCGGGATCCATCAAAAGCTTTGATAACCGTATGGCTTCTTCTTGGATCCGTTTGAGATTGACGTTCATCCTCACCAAGGTGGTATAAGGACGAGATATTTAGAGACAAACCTCCATCTATCAAAACTCCAGCTAGCATATACCCAGAGGATAAAACTGCAATGTGCAAGCCAGTCCCTTCGGGCGGTATATCATCATCAGTGAAGGATATCACATTATTGTTGAAAATGTGATCAACCATATGTTAAAAATTTTCCACATCCATTAATTTCGGTAAGTAGGCTTCTTCCAAAACCTTCAATAAGATCTTTCGGTGATCCTCGGAAGAGAAAACCAAGTCCAGTATTGATATCTGATGTGGAGCTTCTCTTAAGCTTAAAACCACCTTGGCTTCATTATGGCCCATAGTGCGGAGTAATTTTTCAATCTTCTCCATGGGAATCTTCCCCTTTGCTTTAATGGCGGGTTTCATCACCCTCTGAGGAAGATACAATGGATTTTCCTTTGACCTTTGTAGAAAGATAGTATGAGACGTAGATCCTTGACTTCTCCATAATTCCATGGAACTTTGTGTGTTTCTACAATAGGATATTGTGGTCTGAAAGGTAAAGAAATTGGCTCTGGTGCAGCCACTTTCAAAGGATTGTCAGCTCCTTTGAGTTGAATTGCTTGTATGTGAAATGCTTTGACAGTCTCATCATCCTCAGCGAATATAACTGCTACTGATCCCTTCCATTTTGTAGGACATGTATTCCCACTCTCGAGTTGCACAAAGTCGTTGTCTGCCAGCAGCAGGACACCGCTATCAATGAGATTTTGAATGAGATGGTGGAGTGCCCAACATTCTTCTGTGTTATGATCGCGAGAATGTGAATGATATTGACATACTCCATCAGAGTTGAACCGTCTTGAACGGGGATTGATTGGAGGTAGAAGGGAGGTAATTCTTCCTTTATTGATTAACATTTGAAATATCTCCCCCATGGATTGGCCCAAATAGGTAAATTCCCTCTGATTGGCAAAATCTCGACGGGCTTTAGCATTTTCTCTCTTTGCAACCTTATCCTCCATAGCTTCGCTTTATGAAGGTGATGGTGGAGCATTCATAACAAAAGGAAGGAGATAGGCATGCTCCTGGCTGATTAATTGGTGTGTGACTTGATGCTGGTGGGTCACCAGTTCTACCAATTGCTCAATTTGCTTGCTAAGAACTTTCATCTTTTGTTTCATAGCAAATTGGAACTTTGCATAATCCCATCTGTCAACACCGTCTTTGATGGTCTGGGATGATTCACCGTTAAAACTAGAACTCTATCCGAAGGCTCCAACTAATCATGTTGACTATTATTCTTCTTTGTGTTGAGGAAGAGGGTTGTCTTGCATATGAGGTTGATCTGGTTTGGTGACCACGATCTCACCGTTGTCTATTAAATCTTAGATCTTGTGTTTCAAGTCCCAACAATCTTCAGTATCATGTCCAGGTGCTCCAGCATAATAAACACACTTCTGAGTAGCATTAAAACCCCTCCCATTAGGGTTGGCTAGTGGAAGAAGACGTGTGATTTTCTTCTGAGTAGTCAGAAGAGCAAGAATATTCTCGAGTGAGTCCCTTAAGGGTGTGAACGTTCGAGGGTGCTTTGCTTCTCCACTTTTAAGCAATGGAGGGTTTGAAGACTGTGCTTGGAAAGGGGAGTAGTTTCTCCTCTGTATAGGCATGTTTTGATCGCCTTTTCGTCTTGTAGTATCAAGGAAACATCCTCCTCTTTTTTATGGACCCTCCGGGTTGTTTCCATAAGATCAAAATTTGGATGTGCTCAACAACTACTTTAAGAGCGGCTAGATCTTGAATTTTTCCTGACTTCAATCCCATCTCAGCCATCTCTCCGTGCTTGATCATTTTTGAGAATGGTTTGCCAATACCAGCTAAAACTCTCTCATAGAAAGGGGCTTCCTGTATTTCTATGAAAGTCATGACCATTTCTGATTCTGTCATAAAAGGAATAACTTGAGTAGCAAGGCGCCTCCACCTTTGACCATACTCTCTGAAAGACTCATTAGACTGTTTCTTAACCTTGGTAGTCTGATACCGGTCAGAGCCATCCGAGATTGAAAATCAGATTGAGTGATGAAGGCGTGAGCTAGCTCTTCCCACCTATGGATCTTTGAGTTGTCTAATATGGTATACCATGAAAAGGCTTTTTCAGTTAGACTTTTTCTCGAATAAATGATTCTCGAGCTTCTCATTTTCCGCGATAAGATTCAAGTTCTCCAATAAACACCATCAAATGTGTATAAGGATCCCCTAATCCGTCATATTTTTCAAATTCGTGGGTCTTGAATTTCTTTGGATAATGAACACCCGGGAATATGCAAAGGTCAAAGATATGAGACACTTCCATGTGTTCCAATCCTTTAAGAGCACGAATAGTTTCCTCCATTTGGAGGACCTTCTTCCGATATTCTGGGTATTCAGATCTCCTTTGAGATGGGTGTTTTCGTGGTCTTTGTTGGTCGTATCTAACTGAGGTTCGGAATTGTTTTTCCAAACCTTGAGCTCCTCCTTGTGTAGAGGATTCTGTATGTGTAGGTATCTTTGTACCCTGAGTAGATTGATGCAATTCTTTCAGTAGAACAACCAAATCCGTAATTTGTTTACTCCATCCGTCAAATTCTTCTCGAGAAACAGGATTAAATTGGTCAGAAGAAGACATGATTAGCTGTAGGCTCGTGGCCTTTTCGGATTTTGAGCGGGTAACAGGCCCAATGATTTCCCTACAAAAGACTTATGTAGTTTAGTCTTAGGGATAATGTAAATGTTATTATAATGTGCCCATTTTAGGAATATTGTCCTGCAAAACGGGTGTTA
Organism: Panax quinquefolius; assembly: GCA_020205615.1. NCBI lineage: Eukaryota > Viridiplantae > Streptophyta > Magnoliopsida > Apiales > Araliaceae > Panax > Panax quinquefolius. The sequence continues at coordinate 17,046,795 of CM035159.1, forward strand.
TTTGATAACATGTATGCACAAATAATCTTCATATTTAAAATTACATAAAGATGAACATGAAATAAAATTACAATTAAATGCTTTTACAAGTAATTGAAAATGGAAAGCATGAAGAGACTTTCCTCCGCGTTTGGTTTATCAGAGGTTGACCTATCTTAGGGTTACTCTCGCGGCTTTTTGGCATGAAGGTCCCCAGATCATCGCAATCTACTTGACGGACGTTAATCCGGTCTTTCAATTTGGAGCAAATCTGGTTGGTGCCTTTCTTGAGCCTCGTTGGAATTAGTCTCCCTACGAGTCTAGTAATCAAACACCGACAGGATAGCCTCCTGGTGGAGGAACCACACAACATACATTCACATACAATGTGTCTCACCGTTTCTGAAAATGATGACATGTGCGAAGCACTAATATCACAGATAGATATTTTTGCAGTGCAGTAAGTAAAATGCATTCGTACACATTCATCATAAATGTAAATGCAACATTCACACACAAGCACATAACAGTTTTGAAAAGCTTGTAATAGCGGCATAAGCCCTCTTACTAGAGTCCCCAACAGAGTCGCCACCTGTCGACGTCGGGATTTTTAGTTGTCCCTTTTCGTTACTTGTTCTTTGGTGTTCTCATGTTAGGTGAGATTTGTTTGAAAAAACAAGTGAAAAAGGTCCGACATGTGTAATGTCGATGATGGACTGTTAAGAGTCGCCAGTTGGTGTTTTTAACTTGTTGCACTAATGCAACTGAAAAAGGTTTTCACATTGACCCAAAGTGATGTGACATCGCTAAATGGGTCTGCAGAAACCGAGATTCATTTGGGTTCGGGGGCTTGATTATGCGGAGGGAAGGTGTTAGGCACTTTACATCCGTGTTACCACGATGACCGCCAATTTTCAAGAAACTATTATATGAATATATGTGTGTGTGTGGATCAATGTGCAATTATTTGAAAGTAGTATGAGGCCTCGTTCGTACTTATATACAAAGGGTTTGAATTTTATAGAAAAATTCAGTTTTAAGCAAGATATAGCAATGAATTTTTGTAAAAGAGGTTTTTCAAACCCTGTGCTCAATAGGAATTGGGACCTTTTCATACTTTTATTTTATTATTAAATGTTCGGCTTGTTTGCTTTTATTTTCGAGATGTGAGGCATCTTCGAGAAAATAATATACAGAAGTGCCGAACTCCTCATAGGCATGACAGCCATCCAAGGAAATTCAAACCGTAAATAATGTACAAGCTGCTTACAGCTGAAAATGTCCATCACGAGAACTGAATCTAGATTTAGTAGACTGAATCTGTGATCACATGATTCCTAGACTCACATGATACCGTAGTTTATATGAAAAGCAATAAGCAGATATATATAAAAGTCATATATATATATATATATATATATATATATATATATATATATATATATATATACAGACATGATCAACCACCACGAAGCAACTTCATGGGAGATTAGAAATGTAAATATATAAAAATATATATATATATATATATATATATATATATATATATATATATATATATATATATGGACATGATCAACCACCACTTAAGCAACTCCATGGGGATCGGAAAAGTAAATAAAGCGAAGAAATGCGATCTACCGCCACTTAAGTAAACTCGAGACGGGACTAAATGTAAATAAAGCAAAGAAAAGGCCTCAAGTAAAATTCAAGCACTGAGAGAAATGTCAATATATATATATATATATATAAGCAATAAACGCTCAGGATGTAAAATCTAGGCTCATCGATATATGTCGATAATGATATATATATATATATATATATATATATATATATATATATATATATATATATATATATATAAAAGCAAGTAAACGCTCTAGAATATAAAATCTGGGCTCATCAGATGATAGTCTTACAACAGTTTATATATAGAAGTATATATATATATATATATATATATATAAAGCAAGTAAGCGCCCAAACATAAGTTCAGGCTCAATCGAGGCATAACTCGATAATGTTAGTTAATATATAATATATATATATAAGTATATATATATCGTATGTAAATGAAAACCACAAACTAGGAAGTCAGGCATATACATACATAACACGACTCTCAATGTGTAGAATAGTGTGTGCAAAGGTGAAGAGAAAGGCTTTATAGAGTGTGAGAAGGCTTACGGGGGTGGTGCGATGCAATGCAGAGCTTCTATGACTCTATATGGATAAACACTCAGCTCCCACTGGTAAATGTATAACTATATGTGGGCTAACAGGTGTTTAAAATGAGGAAACACTCAGTATGGGGCTTCCTCGCCTCTCTTTTTTCTCAAATGGCCACCCTAAGCCCTCTATTTATAGAGGGGGGTTCCCCAGGCTCTGCGGGTCCTGTCATCTCAAAGTACGTACACTCGTTCACTATAATGTCCACTCGAACTTGCAGAACTTCAATCCGAGCATCCGAACAAGGTATATAAGACCATCTTCAGACCGCTTGTGTCGAGAGTTATGCAATGACATGGATTAGAGGTTGTACGAAGTCAGGAAGAGGGGACCATGCCCATGGTCTTCAAGCTTCAAAATATATTCGGTGTGCTGCCACGCGTAATAGTCAATCGGCATTGGAACTCCTTGGTTCTTGTAGGACATTGTTGTATGTATATATGTATGAAATGTTGAGACGATGCGCAGGTGTTGAGGTGGCAAGATGACGTTTGACTCCTCACCGAGGTTATCTCCGGTTTGAGTTGAAAGCAGACGTTGCTCAGGGATATATCTGAGATTAGACTGCTGCAAGTGTTTGAATGCCGTAAGGTCATCCGTAGAAGAGTTCTGCTCACCCAAAGTGTTAGCTCAAGATTCGAGGAATGAGTGCCTCGGCGGGAGGTCTGAGATTGAAGCTGATTGCATGCATTTGAAACAAGCATTTCCGGAGTTATCGCCGGAACTGCAACAATATTCCTTGGGGTTATCTCCAAGGACGAAACTCGGGGTTATCTCCGAGGTTGGGAAATGATCCTTTCGGTGTGTGTTCCGGGGTTGGAAATGATACTCTCGGTGTGTGTTCCGTGGTTGAGACTGAACTTCTGGTAGTATCCAGAATGGATATGAGTTGTCTTCCAGGTTTATCTCTGAAAGACAATTCTGCCCTCCTGCAATGTTAGTAACAGGTATGCAGAAAATTTCGAGTGTCTACAGATGCCCCTCTTTATCATATTCATGCAATGCAAGGCATGGATAGGATGAAGAATTCTAGACACTTAAAATGCAACAAGATAAACATGATGTTATGTGCAGCAACATGATGCAAATGTATGATGCATGAATGAGATGATTGCCGATTCCCTGCTAATCCTGTTGGGATGACAATTAGTGATGTCTTGGACATGAGATCCAAGTCTTCAAGGATGTTGACGTTGGGGCTATCACCAAAGTCTTGAATCCTAGACACAGACTTTTACTCCATAGAGGTGCCTCTTGTGTACAAGAGATCTGTGGGGAGAAAGCTTTATCTGTTTGAGGATTTGTATAACATATCCCACCATCCTGTCGGAGTTACTTCCAACAACATGTATTTGTCAGGGTTGCCTGACCTTCGCTGATGTGTGTATCACTGGTTAGATCCCTGTTGGGAAAACTATCAAGGCTGCTTAACCTTCATTGATGTGTGTATCAATGGTTGCATCGCGTTGTGACCCCGCACTTATTATTTTGTCATAATCAAATAAGGGGAGTTTGTCGAGGAACAAGCATGTGAATGATAATCCTATTGATATATGATTTGATTATGATATATATGGATTATTATGCAAGTATGCTTGCATTAAGAAAAGCTATAAAGTCCCTTGATAGAGAATAGAAACATATGTACAAGGACTTAGAATAAATTGATCAAATGTGTTAGGTTGATCCTACATAAGCAAAAAACAAACTTTGTGAAGTCCTTAAAAAGAAATAATGTACAAGGACTATAAATATAGAAAGATCAAGCGTGTTAGGTTGATCTTATAATGTAATAGATATGTTTATCTGATCGTCGAGCACTGCACCAGAAATCGTAGTCTACAAGATAGTAGATCTCGGAGTTCGTAGACTGCCAGGAGAGACGAGGAAGGATCATAGTGTGTCGAGGAGAACTTCCTCAGAGCCGTAGTCTGCTGAGGAAGTCATGTTTAGAATTGTAGAGACAGCCTGCCTACGAGCCGACTGAGCACCTGCCAAAGCCAAGTCAAGAATCATATACTACACTCGGAGTTGTAGAGTCTACTGATGTCGAAGCCAAGTCAAGAATCGTAGACTACACTCAGAGTCGTAGAGTCTACTGATCGTATCAAAGGCAGAGATCGTAGTCGAGCAAGATCGGATGAAGACGACAAGCACAATGGCGTAAATCATAGAGTTTCAAGATCGATCACGAGTCGTAGTGTCTGCGATAGCCAAGTGAAGGTGAATAGAGTGTAGTGTAGGCGAGACTTCAACAGATGTGCTCACAATGCCAAAGCAGAATCTTAGAGCAAACACGATTCTCAACAATTGAGCACTCCCAGAATATCCAAAGGAATGAAGCCTCTGGTTGGTACTGCAAAGATACATCCCACCTAAAGGAAACCAGAGAGCACTCAACAAATGGCATGTAAGCTAACAGAAGATCTAAGCACCAACTCAATAAATATCCAGATTGAGTTGTGAAGCCATTCGAAATGAAGTCTTCCACAAGTTGATCAGAAGAAGACTTCAGTAACTGACTAAGGAAAGTCAGCAAGTACAGTAGCTGTCAAGTAAATAGAAGACGACGATCTTGAAAGCAACCAGGATCTTAGTGTTTGCCAAACAAAGAAGGAACTGATAGAGTGTACATAAAGATACTGGTCATCCTCTGAAGAATAAGGCTAAAGTGATTAAGCATTGGGTCAGTCCATTGATGATAAGTGAACGGGAGATCACAAGGAGAAATCGAGCTGGACACGCCACAAATCTGAAGTGTCTTGCTATTCAGAAGGGGCCAGAACAAAGAGTCAAGCCATCAGTATATGAGAGAAGTCAAAGCAAACAGAAGTATTGAAGCACTGCTGAAGAGAAGGAAGAGGTGTTCTATATTAAAGATCCAATCAACACTCTTCAAGATCGTAGTGTTGTCTCTACCTGTCAACTAGACACTACGATCAAGTCCAAGAAGATATGCATCAAAATTTTATAGTTTAGTTAAATACGAAAGTTAAAGCATTGGCAACGGTTCAATCTGAAGATTGATTGTCGAACAGAGCTTATTGAAGAGCATCGATGCAAAAGGACAACCTCTGATCGAGAAATCAGAAGGAGGAAAAAAAGTTGAGTACCTACCCAAGACATCAAAGTGACATCTCTGACAAGGTAGGTGAAATAGTAGACTGCAGTGTCAGAAAGTCAGAAAAGGGGATGTCATGTCACATCTGCAGTCTACACCAAATAACTCAAGATCTGCGAAGTAATTCAAAAAGCTTTTAACGACTACTTTCCAATGGGAAGATTGGGAAGGAGTATAAATCAACAGAGCTTCAAAGATCAAGAGCTACTGATGATTGCTAAGTTGCAGAATCATTGAGTTATTGGAATGCTATTGTTGACTCTACGAGTTCCACCAGAGATTAACAAGAACAAGTCTCAGTGACAGTGAGACTACAAAGGTTGAAGTGAAACAGCTTTGAAGAAGGACTTAAATAGACTAGAGCTTCACTCAATAAAGATGAGAATGCCACTAAAGATGGAAGCTAAGCTGAGAGTCGAGAAGGATAAAAAGATAGCATTCAGAAAAGTGGCAGAGTACAAAGAAGATCAAGAGAGCCACTCTATAGATCACTATGAACCAAAGGCTGAAATAGAACAGATGCCGTATCATGTCTACAAAACATTCAAGAAGGGTTCAAGGATTGCTAAGTGCCAGACGAAGTCTATGAAAAGCTCAGAGACTTAGAAAATCCAGATGGTGATGGTGCACAACTGACATCAGATGGAGATGAGCAGAATAGAGTGAAGATCAGCTGCACTAGAGAAGATGTGGTCCAGACTCGAAGAAGAATGTAAAGAGGACCACCCCAAGCTGCTAAGTATATAAGATATTCAAGCTTAAAGACATCTTAGCAGCTCAACACCAACAAAAATAACCTCAATAAGAAGCCAAGGCCTGAGGGGTCCTTGTCCGAAGGGACTAAATGAAGTTCCAAGCCTGCTGGGCTTGAAGAGTTCCTAGGGAAGTAGAGAAGTTCCAAGGCTGCTGGCCTTGAAGAGTTCTTAGTGAACTGAAGTCCTAAGGCTACTAACCTTGAAGGAATCTTAGTGATTCAGGGTGCTGCCCTTCCTTAGTGGAAATCCTGCTAGTTGAAAGCAGAAGAGTGGATTAGGAGCTTGAGTCTCTGAACCACTTAAAATCCCTTGTGTCTTTTACTTTATGTTATTTACATTATGTACTTAACTGTTATAACTGCTATGTTTGTATTAACTTCTTACCACTGAACTAACTCTATGAACAATGTATGTATGATTATGAATATATCAATGAAGGGGGTCTTTTACTTATTCTGCTGTGCTTGAAAAGATTCTTATGTTTGTCATATGCCAAATCATTAGCAATAAAAAATAAACGAGAAAAGTATTTAAAATTAAAAGGATCTATTCAACCCCCCTTCTAGATCTATATTGTGCCTACTGGGAACTAACACAGTATTCAAATGAAGACAACAAAAAGTAGGCTAGATTATAGGGAATGCATTCATTTAACAGACTTTTAATGAGTTCCAGATCAAAAGGTAACATTTTTCTATCATCACAGACAGGCATAAAATTGTTTCTTAAGATTTTGCCTAGGAATTGACACTCAACAGTTAGAACTCCAGAAAACTTTGTATGGATAGTCAAATAAAAGAGCTGGTACCATTTGATCAGTTACCACAGACAAATTAAACTTGAATAACATGCATTCTTCTACATATATGCCAGATAGATGAAAATATGAATTAATCCTAGGTAATTCAAGAGTAGAAGGATGCAACTAAAGGGCATGAACAAGAAAAAATTCATCTATGATGTAAGTCTGTCCTTGAATACAAGTAGTAATTGTCTTTAATAAACTAGAGGAGTCATGTGAAAACTCCATATGAGCAGAAAATTCAGTCACAAGACTGGGAAAAATAGACTTGTTATAGAATGAAACCAAACATACCCACCCAACATTTTTGAAAATATCAAACAATTTTGGAAAGCTGTGAAATGTGATGATATTTCACGGACATGTGAGGTTGCGTCTCATAGTAACCGAAATATTTTGATCAGGCGAGAGGGAGTAGTAAGATGAGGGACAACATTTGAAAATTGCAACTAAGAATTTAGAGGAAGAGTTTTTCTTTTAGAAGAAAATAAGTTAGTCATGATAAGTATAGATGCATGAAATATAGGTGAAAAGATTAAATTGCAGAGGAAGTTATATAGACGCATGACATTTTAAAAGAACTTATATATATGGATAGTGAGAAGAGATATGATGTGCGGCATGTAATATGCACTCTACGTAATCAAGTAGAGGAAGCATTTAATAAAGCGAGGTGAGAGGAAGTAAAAGCGTAGAAACGATAAACTTATTTAAGTTAAGCGAAGGATAAACAATATTTTTTAAAAAAAATCATCATTTAATAAGGTAGAGAAAACAAAAAAAAATCCACATGTCATAAGAAGAACACAGAGAACAAAAGTTTTTCAGTCAAACTTAAGAATGATTACCAAAGCCGGAGGGATGTATCATTTAAAAACTGTGTTGATAAACATGGTAAGAAATTATCATTTCTGAACACAGTTTCTCAAGGAGGCAGGTAATTTGAAAGATTTTTCATTTATAGCAAATCTTAAGAGAGAACAGATAATAGTAAAGTAATTAATCCAGTGGATCTCAGTATCCACACAATATATAAGACAGACAAAAGTAAATCCAGTGGATATCAGTATCCACACAAGTAAGAATATTCAGAGAGATAGAGAATTTATACCTGAGTTGGTAATATATCAATTTTAGTATGTTAAGCCCTTCATCGTACACATTTCTTAGTGAAAGCAGCAGCGAACCCAACAAAGATGCAGAGACATATAGATATGCATTTATATATATATATATATATATATATATATATATATATATATATATAAACATATAAGGATAAGTAATATGTATATATATATATATAAAGAGTGTAGATTAAAAAATATGTATATATATATAAACATTTTATTATGACAGAATAAATAAAGGTCATAAAAAATGTGAAGAACAGAACGATTGGTGATGGGTTTTAATAAAAATATTTAGTTCTTTTTAAAAAAAACTTATAGAAAAAGAATTTCTGTTTAAAATAAAAGGGGTGAGAATTAAAAATGAACAAAATATGGGTTTTAAAAAATTGGGGGTTTTACGAAAATTTCCAAAAAGTAAAAATTGTCAACAGATCTTTCCATAGCTTACCAGTAATTACAGTGATTGTGATAAGGTAGGCGAAATGGCTTGCATCGATAAAATAGGATAAAAAAATTTGTGAAAAGTTTTAAAGTCAGAAGAGTTGCAAAAAAAATTGATTTGAACAATAGATATGATTTTTAGATGAAGCCCTAACATTTTAATGGAGTAAAAAAAAGCAACACGATTTATTTTATAAAATAGAATGTATTCGGTAAAGAAAATGTTTGTTGACAGAAACCCTAGAAAAAAAAACGAAACAAATAAAAAAATCAGATCAGAAAACCCGAAGACGATTTTGAAGACTAAAATAGAGACGATTTTGAGTGTTTTACTAAGAATCCTTTAATTTGGGTGAACAGAAGAAGAAACACACAAGTGTTCAAAAAACTTTGAACAAAGATCTCGAGATCTAGAGAGAAAATTAGAAACCCTAAAAAATTTGTTAAAAAGTTGTTGTAAAAAAAAATGCGATTGGGTTTAACGAATAAACCCTAACCCAAAAAAAAATTTCATATAGTTAATTTTCAGAGGTTAAAAAATTGAACACAATGAACACATGCAAGTGTTCGAGAATCTTAGAACAACCAAAAAAAATTTGAGCGAAACCCTAAAATTTTAAGACTAGTGAAACGATTTTGGTAAAATTTTTGGAAGTCTGAGAAGAACACATGCACCTTTTTTTTGAAAATTGTAGAACAAGAATGAAAAAGTTCAATAAAACCCTAACTGGCGAAAGACTCAAAAACGGATCGATTGAGCATACCAGAAACAAAATAATATAAAAAATTACGAAACCCTAGCGGCTAACGACTCAAAAATGGATCGATTAAACATACCGAAACTTTAAAAATAGGGGTATCAAGGTTAAGAGAAGAATAAGACAGAATATTGAAGATAGATCGTCATTGGAGAAGTAGATCGATAGAGAGAAGAAAAATCGGAGATGATGAGAGAGAGAGAGAGAGAGCGAAGAAGGAAAGCGCGAAAGAGAGAGAGAAAGAACAAAATCAAATGAAATTAAAATTACAAAATTTTATATATATTTTGGCTTACCGTGTAAATCTAATGGTGAGGAGGCGTGAGTAGATCAACGGTTATAAATTAATCTAAGATGTGCTTCTTTGTAAAACATGATCAAAGGCTCGAGATCACTCCTTAGTCTTGATCGATGGTTACAAGCATGATCTGCGTGCTTTGGATGGTTGAATTTAATTGGTTGGATAAGTGGGAGCGGCTTGGATGATGTGGACCATTGGATATGTAAAAAAAATCGATGGAAGAGATTTAATCTTTAATATATATATATATATATATATATGTATGTATGTAATGTACCTTACTTTAATAAGGATAAAATAATCATTTTGATTAAGAAAAATATTTATATATTTAACTTAGCCCCAAAAATAATTAAAAATAATTATAACTATAAATATATATTTATATATATATTTAGTTTATTACATATAATTTAGAAGAGAAAGAAGCTAAAATAAAAAATTATATGTCTATTTTAAAAATTTATCAAGAATACATATATAATATATGTATAAAAATAATTAAGTAGAAGATAAATTAAAATTTGTCTAGACACAAATTAAAATAATTAAGAAGTAATATCTAGCATTCTAACTCAATTCTATATTTAATTCAAAGTGTCAATATGTTTCAGGTTTAATGTTTAGTTATTAACATGATCACGTAAAAATGATGCCTAATGTCTATATGTTTTGACTCTAGCATGCAAAGCTGTATATTTTCTTTGAGATTTATTGTACTGGTATTATCACATAAAATTGAAACACAGTCAAATTTTAAATTATAATCAGCAAGGGTCTGTTTCATCCACAAGATTTGAGCACAAAGATCGCATGTGGTACGCAACATATATCTCGCTTGATTGGTTGAAATAGAGACCGAGTTCTTTTTCTTAGAAAACCAAGAAACCAAACATCCTCTTAGGAATTGGCAGGTACCACTGGTACTTTTTTGATCGACATGATGACCTGCATAGTCAGAGTCTGAAAAGAATACTAGATTAAAAGGTTGATCCTTAGGATACCATAGACCCAATTCAGTTGTTCCTTTAAGATATCAAAAAATCCTTTTCACCGCGGTTATGTGAGATTCTTTAGGATCAGCTTGAAACCCTGGCACATTTACAAACACTAAACATGATGTCAGGTCTACTAGAAGTTATATATAATAAACTTCTGATCATTCCTCTATATTTCTTTGAGTCAACAGATTTTCCATTTTTGTCAATAATTAATTTATCAGTTGTTGACATAGGAGTGTTAAGAGGTTTTGCTGATCCTAGGCCAAATTTCTTGATCATTTCTTTCTGAAATTTAGGCGAGATATATGAATACCTTTTTCTCCTTGTTTGATTTGCGATTCGAGGAAGAAGTTTAATTCTTCCATCATACTCATTTCAAATTCTTTACTCATACTTTCAGAAAAATCATTGCACATAATAATGTTAGTAGAGCCAAAAATAATATCATCAACATATATTTGAATTGGTGATCATTTTTATTTTTAGTAAACAAGGTAGTATCAACAGTTCCTCGTTTAAAGCCATTTTTCAACAAAAATTTACTCAACCTTTCGTACCTAGCTCTGGGAGCCTGTTTCAAACCATATAGAGATTTATGTAATTTATAAACATATTCAGGATGACTAAAATCTTCAAAACCAGGATGTTGTTTAACATAAACTTCCTCTTCTATAACACCATTTTAGAATGCAGATTTCACATCCATTTAAAATAGTTTAAACTTTTTATGGCATGCAAATGCTAATAACATACGAATAGATTCAATTCTAGCAAGAGGAGCATATGTTTCATCATAGTCAATTCCTTCCATTTGATTATATCTTTGTGCAACTAATCTTGCTTTATTAAGAATAATAGTTCCATTTTCATCAAGTTTATTACGAAATACCCATCGGGTTCCAATGATTGAAACATCCTCGGGTTGTGGGACTAATTTCCATACTTTGTTTCTAGTGAATTGTTCAAGTTCGTCTTGCATAGCCATTATCCAGTGTTCATCTAGTAAGGCAACTTTTATCAATTTAGGTTCAATTTGAGATAAGAAAGACAAGTGACCAGCTAGATTATGTGCTTGTGATCTAGTGATAACTTCTTTTTCAATGTTACCAATAACATTTTCTATAGGATGATTTCTAATAATATGAGACTCTTTGGGCATATCATTCAACTGAGGGTTTGGATTTTCAAGGGGATTCTCAATAATAGGTGAAGATGCATTTTCTAGTTTTGGTTCTTCCATATTTTTGAGAATATCTTCAATGACAACATCATTATCAGTTTTTTTGAGGAGGCTGAGTTTCATCAAAAGTCACATTCATTGATTCTTCCACAACTAGACTTCTTTTGTTGAAAACTCTGTATGCTTTACTATTCAGAGAGTATCCAAGGAATATTCCTTCATCAGATTTAGGATCAAATTTCAATAAGTGTCCTTTGGTATTTAGAATAAAACATTTTCTCCCAAAAACACGAAAATAGTTTATTTTTGGAGTTCTTTTATAATAAAGCTCATAGGGAGTTTTGAGAAAAATAGGTCTTAATAAAACTCTGTTTAATATATAACATGATGTTGACACTGCTTCAGCCCATAAATACTTTGGAAGACGATATTCATTTAACATGGTATTTGTCATTTCTTGCAAAGAGCAATTTTTCCTTTCAACTACACCATTTGACTGAGGTGTATAAGGAGCAAAGAAGTTATGACTTATACCGTTATCATCACAGAACATAATGAAATTAGAATTGTCAAATTCTTTTCCGTGATCAGATCGAATATAAACAATCGAATTCCCCTATTGTTTTGAATCTTTTTACACATAGTAGAAAAGGAATTAATAGCCTCATTTTTAAATTTTAAAAAATTAACCCATGTAAATCGTGAATAATCATCAACCAAAACTAGAATATATACAGCACCACTCATGTTGTGTTTAGGGATAGGTCCAACAAGGTCCATGTGTATCAATTCTAAGGGTCGAGAGGTTGAAACAGTAAATTTAGGTTTTTGGGATGCATGAATTTGTTTACCTAATTCACAAGCTTCATAAATGTGGTCTTTAAAAAATTTTAATTTAGGAAGACCACGTGTGACACCCCAAATCCATGTACTCCATTCCCACGAGATTTGGTGTTCACTTTTCAAAACCATTACATCTAACTACCCATAATCAAAGGATAAAGATATAATTTAAATAACTTAACAATAATCTTTCCCGTTAAAGGGTTACATCATCTCAAAAATAATCCCAGTTAATCTAACCTTAAAATTATTACATAAGTTTGCGGAATACATCATAAAATAAAATAAGTCTAGTAACATAAAACATTTAAATAAATTTCTCATAAGTCTTCAACACTTGAATATTTTACCCTTTCCTTTGCTAGTAGATGGCTCATCAACTTTCTCCACTTTAGCCGCAGTGTTAATTGCAAGAGTGAGCAAACAATTGCTCACTGATATAGAGAGTAGTAATGATAACAACACGAGAATGAACAACGAATGCTGAACAACAATGAACTTGTTCTACGAATAAAAAATAGAAAATAAGTTCGAATTTAATATCTGAGGGTCTTAAGACCACGAACTATGTCTCCGGTATTTAGGTATTATTACCTCAACCTTAATAGTCATTAGACTATACAGACCCTTCTTAACGCATTACTTAAGGGGATCGCGCCTTTATACCATGTATTGTGCCTGCATAAACATCTAAACGCGTTACGCACATAATCCCCTATGTTAGGGTTGTTCGTCTCGACTTGAATTTAAAATTTTCGCTCTAAAAAAGTTTAGCTCGGAACTAACTTATTAGTGTTTCTAGAATTTTAGAACACATTCAATTATAGATTAATTCAATCAATAAAGGTTTTCTTACTACTTGAAGGTTTAATACAACAATAGAGATTTGAACAAGGTTATCAAAGTCAAGGAATAGAATAACAACAATGTATAATTGAATAACCATGATATACATGCAAAGTGATATTTCCAAAAGAGTTAGAACAATTTCATTTGAAATAATGAATTAAAGCAATATATGTTTTGAATAATAATAACAAGAAATGAGAATGTGAAACTCATTCGATGTAACAAATTAGGTTGGAAAAGCTTATTCAATTGTTCATGAGGATAGAATCAATAGTCTTGCTCAATAAAAGTGCCTTGTATGTAAGCTACACAAGTATAATATTCGCCAATTACCCTACATATATCATTTAAATCTAACCACAATTTAGTTGTGTTGCCTTTTTTAGTTTTAACAAAAGAGCTCTAACTCATGCAAGTATCGTGCGTCAACAAGTAATACAAAGTAAGTCGAGTATCGATCCATAGGAAAGTTGCTAAATCAAATTATTATGCATCAACTCTATCACTATTTTTATATGCTTAAACTAATAATTATGATTATGATTGAAAATTACTTTAAAATCAAATAACACTAAAATAAGAATAATAATGAAATAAATCAAATCTGGAAATAATGGGATCCTAACTTCATTCAATACCTCATCTAATTACCACCATCATGCAAGAATTGTTCACATATCATAAAGAAAGTAGCCAAGAGCACTAATATAGACATAACCATTTTTCAATGTATTATGACCCACTCACATAGCATCCACATGCGATAGACACCACATAATCATCAATATAACCAAAATCACTATATTTCTATGTGAAATTGCAATCATATTAAATTTAAGCACAAGCCCTTATTTAACTCATACGGTGAAACAGTATATGTCTATCTGAGTCACGAAATACAAAGCTACATAAAACAACCCCATATACGCATGTTATCATGATTACAATCCATACTCGCATGTTATTTTTCAATTTCCATACAAGCACACTTAAACGAATGGTGATCAATCATTCATGCATGCAAACCAACCATGATAGAAATTCCTTATGATATGGAAAACAATCCAAAGAATCAAACATCAATTAAACTACATATTAAAATCATTAGAATCCCATAATGGAGTTTAGTTCATGATCGAACCAAAAGCCATTATGGGATCAAAGCAATACATGGATATTAAGCAAACAATTGAAAGAGAGAGGATAAAATCGATCAAACCCAATTCTTCGATTATAATCCAATAGTAACGTTAAATTCCTCAATTAAATCAAAAGAGAAGAACAATAGTTTTTCCACAATGAGTGAAAATCCAAAAAGAAGAAGTAGAGAATATGGAAGTTTTGGCTTAGTTCTATGTTGGAAATCTCTCAAAGTGTAAAACCCTAGTTCCAATATGAAAAACACGAAAAAACTACTCTATCATATCGTCAACACTAGTCGTAATTGTTTTAATCAATTACAACCCTTAAAATTTAAAAATTAAATTAAAACAGTGTCAACAACTTAAGCGCATCACGCAGCACCACGCAAGGCCTCTTTTAATCATCATCGCGGCGCGCTTCTTCAAAATCTGGAAAATCCGAAAGTGATCGCGCGGGTATTGAGTCGTTTGGTTGTCAATGCTGCCACGGCGACTTCTGATTTGGATTCGGTTTCATTGTTACTACTTTGTCCTCGCCGCCATTGCTTCCTTATCATGTCACTCTTCCTTCCTCCATCCTCGACAGATATCCCCACTTGTTCCTCGCATACATGCGTCCATTAGCCTCTCATGCCATCTAACACCACCAAACTATGCCATTTCTCGCACTTTTACACCAAAGGAGTTCTCGGTACATGCAATGCAAAATAACATGAAATGCAACTAAAAACACATTAAAATGTACTTGAGATGAGCATAGTTCAGCGTGATATTGATATCCAATAAGTAGGTATAAAACCCATTTATTAAATACCCCAAACTTGAACTATTGTTTGCCCTCAAGCAATGCACACTAATAAACAATGAAAATGCAACTACATTACTATGCGACTAACTTATTATGCAAACTAGTCTCACATTGTTCCAAATTTATAACATGATTTCAATCCACAATGCCTCAAATAATTATCCAGATTCAAGAATACAAATTCAAACCAAACTATAGGCATAATATCATACACTAAAATAATTTATAAATGCTATAGAGATGCTTTGTGTGTATGTTGTGTTCACCAAAACTTGATTTAAGCAAAGAATACACATGTTAAACCGATCAAAATAGAAAATTATAGTCTAAATCAAGACTCATGTATACTTATGCAACAAAGACTATTCCAACATATCAAAACAAACTAAAGTTCAACAATGGGCTTAACTACTTTATTGTTACTCGTGAGGGCGATTATCGCTTTTTTCGCGGTGTTTATTTATTGCTATTCTTTTTTTTTTTTCACATAACTATGCAATGCCTTATTCCATTAGGCAACACTGCTACCCTTAGTGAGCTTTCAACCAACGACTCCTGCACCATGAAAGACCTTAGGGCGCTAGGTGTTAAAGACACCCCTACAGGCGGCATTTTACTCAAGTAGCTGTAGGGCCCCGAAAATAAGACTAGCAACGTTATTGCTATTTTTTTTTTATTATTATTTATTTATATAGCATACCCATGTTTTCCCAAAGTTTGAATATCAATGTTTTATATAGCCTAAATCCATGTTCCATATATTTCTCTTTTTAAACTACATTTTCTATTAAGTAATCGCAACACATCATTCTTATACCTACAAGCAATTATGAACACGTCCCATGCAAACCGAAAAGCATCTAAACAGCAACATGAATTTCACCGTGTAAAACATTATAGCTAGGTTCATGTTATCCAAAATACTAAAAAATCCTTCAAATTTCACTATCATCATCGGCTAGACAAAATTTCCATAAAGCTAGAACTGTGAGACATTCAAACTAAGAATATACTAACACGGGTAATAATGACAAAAAACTAAAAAAATTTCAACAAATTTTATCTAACACAATGTAAACTAAACATTCACAAACTATATAAAAATTTAAACTAAACATGCGAAGCTAAGCATGAACATACTAAATGCAACTACACTACTACCCCAATACCCCCAAACTTATAATATTCATTGTCCCAATGAATGAAGGTAAAAGGGTTAAAGAGAACTCCCCTAATGATCAGCTGCACCACCCTCTTCGGGTGGTGAATCTGGTGGTGGATATGGCACTTCCGTGTCCAAATCGAGGCCACTCGAGCATCGTCCCCCCATTGTGCAAAAGCCTCCGCTAAGTGACCTCATCAATCCCATTGCAAACGTTATAAAAATTGTTGTACATGGCATCGACTTTTACGCTCCAACCTTGAATGTCGATCCACATGAGCAGTGGTAGCTTGGGTTGATGGGTCCGCATGATCTATCTCGAGAGGGTCTGCGGTGGTGGCTGGGAAACGTGGGCTGAATGATAAAACCTAATCCTCTCGGATGCGGTTCACCACCCGCCCAATCCTTGAACTTAGCAATAGTTTCGCACGAGTGATGTCTTAGCTTGGGTTTTCAGATCGCTCGTTATTCCACTGGACTCCTTGTTGGGTACAAAGCATGGCTGCCACAGACATATGTGGAATACTTCCAGTAGTGCTGCCCCTTAAATAGCGCAGCATGTTTTGATGGATTAGGTGGCCTACGTTAATGTACTTGCCTTTGATGATGCCCCACAAAATGATAGCCCGCTCAGTGGTTATTTCATGCTGGTGAGATGACGGAACTAACTTGGCACAGATAAACAGATTCCACGCTTTGGCATATCGATTCAAGGCGGACGCTGGAAAAGATTTTGGCTCAGTCGTCCCTGCCTTATAATTCCATTTGGTGCCCAGAATGCATAATTCAGCAATCACTAATTCCAGATCCATTTTTTAATGCACCTTCTACCCAATTAGCAAAACCCTATCGATGGTGCGTCATTTATTCTGAAGACTGATCGAATCGCTGGAGGTCAAAAATCCACTTGTACTCCTCGAACCAGCGTTATCCCTCCCTTTATATCCTTAGCATTTGCGTAGAACTCTCGAACAACCCCCATGGGAATAGGCATAGGAGTTGCAGCCAAGCCAACCCAGCCTCTTTCTCGTATCATATTCCATAGTTGGTCGTCTTGCTTCTCAGGCTTAAATCCCCATTCTTTCACAAACGATTTGGCCACGATTAGGTAATATTCCATTTGTGCCTCCAAACTGATAAATTTCGTGTGGTCCACGACATCCTCTTCTTGGTTACTGGAGGAAGATGCTGATGAAGAAGAAATGGAGATGGAGCGTGCTCTCTTTGGACCCATTTGCAAATGATAGAAAGAATGCAGATGATTTGCTTGATAATGAAGAAGAACTGCTAATGAGATTACCCCCAAACTCGTTGATGCATAACCCAAGCAGAAACCCTAGATTTATATTGGAGCTATGAAACGTGGGTGTGGTTATGTGTTGAAATACTGAAGCGATAATCTCGTAATGGAGAGGATAGTTAGGGCTGCAAGTTATGGAATCGATGAGAGATGAGGAGTCGATGTGTGGAGGAGAACGGAGAGTATGCGCTCTCTCGTTATTCAACCGAGAGTCCAAATAAACCACAACATCCGCCTTTTAAACTTAAAAATTATTCCACGTCTGTCGCATCGCATACCACGCCATATGAGTTTTGAATGGGCTTCAGCGCTGGCGCTATAAGTGGCAATTGTGGTCTGTGCAGTATATACGCGCATGGGCGCTATGATTCTATGTTGTAATTATTAGCAATCGCACAACCCCAGTACCTTCAGATCGCTAAATTTTATTCCCAAGATTGCAAGACAATAATGCATGCACTCCAATACACCGCAATAACATCAATAGGCACTATCAAAGCATGATTTACTAAATAACAATGAGAGTGCCTATTCTCACACCCTAATTTCAATGCAATACACAAACATACTCCTATTCGATTTTAGCTACGATGATAATTATGCAAAAGATACTCACACTATCATAACTAAGAATGAAAATTGAGCTAACAAAAGCAACTTGAAATGAATAAATAAAAAGTATAGATATAAACAATGGGTTGCCTCCCATCAAGCGCTAAGTTATAGTCAATTAGCTTTGATGTCTCTCTCGAAGCTCATGTTGAAGAAAAAATTGAGGTGACTTTTTCATCCGCTCCACCTCACCACCAAAGTAATGCTTCAATCATGCATCCATTCACCTTAAAAGGCTTGTCCAGAAACTTATCAAATACTTCAACTACACTACGCGAAAAGACAATCTTCACGTGAATGGCCCCGACCATCTTGATTTCGCTTTTTCCGGGGAAAAGTTTAAGTCCGAGTTATAAATCAAAACCCTTTGTCCTGATTCAAATGTCCTCTCTATGATCTTTCGGTCATGCCATTTCTTCACCTTCTCTTTGTACATCTTGAATTCTCATATGGTCAGAATCGAAATTCATCCAACTCATCGAGTGGAGAGTAGCGCTTTCTCCCCGCAGCCTTTTAAATCAAAATTGAGCTTCAGATTGCCTAATATGCCTTATGCTCTAGCTCCATAGGAAGGTGACAGTTTTTCCATACACAAGTTGAAAAGGTGACATGCCCAATGGAGTTTTGTATGCAAATCTATCTATAGCCCACATCGCATCATCCAACTTTAACGACTAGTCCTTCCTCGTGGGATTCACAACTTTTCAAGGATTCTTTTGACTTCTCGATTCGACACTTCACTTTGCCATTCGTTTGGGGGTGATAAGTCAGTAGTAATGCGATGGTTCACCCCATACTTAGCCAACAAAGTCGTGAACCGCCTATTGCAGTAAATGACTACTTTCACATCGATAATGGCCCTTAGAGTCCCAAACCTAGTGAAGATACTTCTGTGTAAAAACCCGAGGACTACCTTGGCATCATTTATTGGAAGAGTTGCCACTTCTACCCACTTTGACACATAATCCATCGCGAGGAAGATGTAGAGATTTTCGCAGAAGAAGAAACAAAAGGTCCCATGAAATCAATCCCCCACACATCAAAAATTTCTACTTCGAGGATAGTATTCAATGGCATTTCATTTCTTTTTGAGATGTTTCCCACTCTTTGACATCTATCACAACACTGGACAAAACTGTAGGCATCCTTGAAAATTGTCGGCCAGTAGAAACCTGCTTGTAGGACTCTAGCCGCTGTTCGTTCTCCACCATAGTGACCTCCATACACCGATGAATGACAATCCTCTATAAAATTCCCCTCTCTCTATATACGGATACACCTTCTTATCATTTGATCGTAACACTATTTAAATAAATAAGGCTCATCCCATATATACCATTTGACATCATGCGCGGAAATTTCTTCTTTTGATAACCCACCAAGTCAGAAGGTACCATCTTACTCACCAAATAATTTAGCGAAGTCTGCGAACCATGGCACTTCCCCTTTCACCACAAATAACTGCTCATCCGGAAAGGATTCATTTATCATAACTTTATCATCGCCTTCTTTTTTCGGATTCTCTAATCGCGATAAGTGGTCCGCCACTTGGTTTTTGGTGTGCCTTTTCATCCTTGATCTCCAAATCAAATTCCTGCGATAATAGAATCCATCCGATCAACGGGGTTTTGCATCCTTCTTTGCCACTAAATGTCGAATAGACGCGTGATCCGTATACACTATCACCTTTGTGCCAATCGGATATGCTCGAAATTTATCAAAGGCGATACCACCGCCAATAACTCTTTCTCTCGTGGTGGTGTAGTTCAACTGTGCATTTGTAAGGGTCTTCTTTGGCATAATAAATCACATGAAAAATCTTTTCTTTCTCTCTTCCCTAAAATAGCCCCCTACTACAGAAATCATCGGCATCACACATCACTCAAATGGCAAATCCCAATTTAAGTGCGAAGAATCACTAGTGTCAAGTTAGTTTCCCTTTAAGTGCTCAAAATCTTGACACGCAGCCTCATCAAAATTAAACTATGCATCCTTCTCCAATAGATCGCATAGTGGTTTAGTTATTTTGGAGAAGTCCTTGATGAATCATGGTAGAAACTCGCATGTCCCGTAAAATCGCGAACACCTTTTATTCAAGTAGGTGGTGGCAAGTTCTCAATCGTTTCCGACTTTTCGCTCTATCCACCTCAAGTCCCTTCTTCAAACCTTGTGTCCCAAAGATGATTCCTTCTTGTACCATGAAATGGCACTTTTCCCGATTCAAAGACTAAGTTCGTCTCAACACATCTCTTCAAAACCATAACCAAATTCTCAAGGCATAGATCAAACGAGTCCTCAAAGATTGAAAAAGTCATCCATAAATACCTCCACATTTTGTTCAACCATGTCTCGAAAATATAGCCATCATGCATCTCGAAGGTGGTTGGAGCATTGACAACCCAAAAGACATCCTTCTTCGAAAGCAAAAGTGCCGTATGGACATGTGAAGGTAGTCTTTTCCGGTCTTCGGAGCTATCATAATCTGATTATAGCTTTGAATAACCATCCGAAGGCAATAATACTGGTGACCGCTAATCATCCAACATCTGATCAATGAATAGTAGTGGAAAATGATCTTTCCATGTAGCTTTGTTGAGCCTGCGGTAGTCTATGCATACTCTCCACCCCGTCACTGTTCGTGTTGGAATTAACTCATTATTCTCATTAGTCACGACGGTCATGCCACCCTTTTTTGGTACACACTGCACTGGGCTCACCCATGAGCTGTCTGAGATCGGATAGATAATGCCTGCATCCAGCCATTTCAGTACCTCTTTCTTGACCACTTCTTTCATTATCAGATTAAGCCTTCTTTGTTGCTCAACTGATGACTTACTACCATCTTCCAGCAAGATTTTATGCATGCAAAACGAAGGGCTGATCCCCTTGATATCTGCTATGGTCCATCCAATAGCTGATTTCAACTCTCGAAGCACTCGTAGCAATTTTTCTTCCCGAAAAGATGTTAAAGGAAGAAATAATCATAGGTAATTTTGAATCTTTGTTTAAAAATGCGTACACGAGATGTTCGGAAGTGGTTTCAATTCAAGTTCGGAGGTGTCTCAAGAGATGGCTTTAATTTTTACCGATGACTCTCAAACTTTCATCAATGGCTCAATGTGTATCCTAACTTTTCTAAATTGTGGAGTGGTATCCAGATATTGCAGTTTATTAAGTTCCTCGTCCTTCAAATCTGAATTTTCAAAGAATGATACTTCTCAAAGGTTCATAATCCACTAAACTCATACTTCATCATTTAGAACCCGATCCACCGAATCAACACTGTAAGCATTCTTCTTCCTCATATGTTGGGAACTTCATTGCCTTGAAGACGTTAAAAGTAACCTCCTGATCATGTACACGCATAGTGAGTTCCCCTTTCTGCACATCTATCAAAGTCCTTCTTGTGGCTAATAATGGTCTCCCCAATATTATTGGTATACTCTTATCTTCCTCATAATCTAAGATGATGAAGTCAGTCGGAAAGATAAATTTTTCCACCTTTATCAGTACATCTTCAACAATTCCTCGTGGATACGTGATGGATCTGCTCACCTAATCAGAATGAAATGTTTGTAGGCCTTGGAGCCAAGCAATCCCAACCGATTAAACAATCGACAAGGGCATCGATTGATACTTACCCTAAGATCACACAAACATTTCTCAAAGTTTATCTTTTCGATCGTGTATGGAATTGTGAAACCGCCGGATCTTTCAGCTTTGGAGGTAGTTTACGCTGAAGCACTGCACTGCATTCCTCTGTCAAGGCCACTATCTCAAACTCATCTAATCTCCTCTTCCTTGACAATATACCCTTCATGAACTTTGCATAACTTGGCATTTGTTCCAATGCCTCAATGAAAGGTATGTTGATTCAGAACTTTTTAAATACCTCCAAAATTTCTTTGAACTCGCTTATCTTCCTCTCGCTTATTCAATCTCTCTCGCGGATATGGAATCGGAGGGTGAACTAGTGGTATTGTGTTCTTAAGCTTCTCCTCAATCGAACTCGCTTTATTTTTCTCTTCTTGTTCAGACTCGTAATTCCTCTTAATCAATTTCTCACCGCACTTAGTTTCTTTCTCGCCTCGCACGCATGACCTCCTCCTCAAGATAACACAAGTACAGCGGCGACTCAATTCTCGCAATATTTTTCCTGCACCTCAAAGTGATCGCTTGACATCGTTCCTTCCTTCCTCTCTTCGTGGATTTGCTTTCGTATTGCTTTGGCAATGAACCCGGGGGCTCTGTTATTAAGCATGCTCGCCATTTCCCCCATCTCGAAGTTTCTAGATTTTTAATAGCCACTGCTTGGCTTTTGATCATAACCTCCGTGTTTGCCATGTATTTCAACATCATCTCCTCTATTTCTTATTTCTTCTCTTGCTGAGGTGTAGCTGGAGTATGATAAAGTTGATGTTGTTGAGAAAATCCTGGTAGAAACGGTGGTTTTGGTGTAAACGCGTGTGTTGAGATGGTTGTGATCGAAATTGTTGATTCTATTTGAAACTAATTTTCGCCGATTCCCTGGTTATTTGACCAACTGAAGTTTGGATGATTGCGGTTGTTGGGGTTGTATGTGTTCAAACTATCCTTGGTCTTTTTTCTGTAATTGCTCACATACTATACCGACTCGAAATGATAAAGACATCGATCCGTGGAGTGTGACCTCGCACAAATCTCACATACTGAAGGCAACTATTTTTTTGCTTGCTCTTCTCGCCAATGTATCTATTTTCTTTGCCATATCGCCATCCGTGTGCGATTAATCGAGTAATAGCATCCACCTCCAACAAACCTGCAAGTTTGGGTTGTGGCATCCGAGATGTAGGATTCTAAAAATCATTTGCAGCCATAGTCTCGATAAGGTTATAGGCCTCTTCATAGCTCTTTGCCCATAATGCCCCCTCCGCATTGCAGATCTACAATAGGTCTCGACTGCCATCCCAATCCATTGTAAAACGTGTTGATCACCATCCAATCTGGCATCCCATGGTGCAAACACTTCCTTAGCATCTCTTTATATCTCTCCCATGCTTCATATAAGGACTCACCTTGTTGTTGCTCAAACTGAGAGATAGTTGTCCTCATCTTTTCGTCGTCTTAGCCATTGGGAAAATTTTGGCTAAGAAATTTTGCGCTAAGTCCTCCCATGTAGTAATTGATCCAGAAGGCAAAGAATGCAGCCAACTCCTTGCTTTATCCCTCAAAGAGAATGGGAACAACCTCAGTCTAATAGCATCCTCTGTCACCCCGTTGTATCTGAATGTATCACAAATCTCAATGAAACTCAACAGGTGTTCATTTGGATC
Source organism: Panax quinquefolius (assembly GCA_020205615.1). NCBI lineage: Eukaryota > Viridiplantae > Streptophyta > Magnoliopsida > Apiales > Araliaceae > Panax > Panax quinquefolius. The sequence continues at coordinate 17,070,526 of CM035159.1, forward strand.
ATCCGTAGAAAAGACCCCCAAATCTGCATCAATTTCGCACCATCTGAATAGTACCCGGTTTAATCTCGAAAGTATTTGCTGCAATTGTTGGTCTGACTATGCTAGACTGAAGTCCATTAATATTCGGCATGGAATAGTCCCTTAGAGCCCGGTGCTCTTCTCTTTGCTCAATTCTTTGTTCTTCTGCCATACTAGAGGTAGTACCCTCTAACTGTGCTTGCAAATTTCTCCGCACACTCGCTTTTCCAACCTCTTCCGTTAATATTACCCTGTGTTGGTGTCAATTCTGAGTTGGATGATCATGTGTGCATAAAAATTCTACAAGTACCTGAAACTAAAACAAAAACAAAAATAGAAATGAGAAACGATTAGAATTGTCTAAGTCATACAATATAGCTTAAAACTGATGATAATTATTTAAATTTAAACGCCTTTACCCGGCAACGGGGCCAAAAACTTGTTGCCTCTTTTTTTAGTTCTAACAAAAGAGCTCTAACTCATGAAAGTATACATGCGTCAACAAGTAATATAGAGTAAGTCGAGTTTAGATCCACGGAGAAAGTTGCTAAATCAAATTATTATGCATCAACTCTATCATTATTTTTATATGCTTAAACTACTAATTATGAATATGATTTAAAATTACTTTAGAATCAAATAATAACTAAATTAAGAATAATAATGAAATGAATCAAATTTGGAAATAATGGGATCCTAACTTCATTTAATAATTCATCTAATCACCACCATCATGCAAGATTGTTCACATATCAAAGGAAAGTAGCCAAGAGCACTAATATAGACATAACCATTTTTCAATGTATTATGACCTACTCACATAGCATCCACATGCAATAGACACCATGTAATCATCAATAAAGCCAATCTCACTATATTTCTATGTGAAATTGCAACCATATTGAATTTAAGCGCAAGCCCTTATTTAACTCATACAGTGAAATAGTATATGTCTATCTGATTCACGAAATACAAAGCTATCTAAAACAGCCCCATATACGCATGCTATCATGATTACAATCCATACCCGCATGTTATTTTTCAACTCCATACAAATACCTAAAACGAATGGTGATCAATCATTCATGCATGCAAACCAACCATGATAGAAATCCCTTATGATATGCAAACAGTCCAGCAATCAAGCAATTAATTAAATTACATATTAAAATCCGTTAGAATCCCATAATGGAGTTTAGTTCATAAATAAACCAAAAGCCATTATGGGATCAAAGCAATACATGGATAATAATTAAACAATTGAAGAAGAAAAGATAGAATCAATCAAACCCAATTGCTGATTACAATCCAATAGTAACGTTCAATTCCGCATTAAAATCCAGCAAAGAAACAGTAGTTTTCCATAATGATTGAGAATCCAAAGAAGAAGTAGAAAATATGAAGTTTAGGCGTAGTTCTACGTTGGAAAATCTCTCAAAGTGTAAACCCTAGTTCCAATATGAAAAACATGTAAAACTACTCAATGATGCGTCTGACACCTGTCAGAATTGTTTTTTATCAATTACAAACTCTTAAAATTAAAAATTAAAATAAAACAGCTCAGCAGCTTCAGACATCGAGCGCGGGCGCGCGCTCCTCCTTTGTATTCCTCGCGCGGGCGCGCATCTTCAAATTATGTCAAAACCGGGTGATCGCGCGGGCGCGCGAGTATTGGCATGTGTGTGTCCATCGCAACGCCATGGCAACCTGCGATTTGGATTACGGTTCGCTGCGCCATCGCTTTATCCTCGCTTGCCATTGCTTCTTTGTCATGTCACTCTTCCTTCATCCATTCTGAGTTGCATAACTCCACTTGTTCCTCGCGCCATGCTTCCATTAGCCTCATGCCATCTACCATCACCAACTTATGCCATATCCTGCACTTGTACACCAAAGGAGTTTTTAGTGCATGCAATGCAAAATAACATGAAATGCAACTAAAAACAAACTCAAATGTACTTGAGATGGGCATAGTTCGCGTGAATTGATATCCAATAAGTAGGAATAAAACCCACTTATCAATGGTGGGATAAAGGGCTTAATCCTACACTACCAGAACTTCTCAAAACTGTAAGGAATCATACTCAGACTTGTCTGGATGTTATCCCTCAGAGCCTACCAGCACTAACACCGGTTAATCCTTTTGTCAAGATTCAGACATATTTAAAACAAAAGTTTCCAAATTTAACTGAAATTGAATTAATCGTTAAGACTATGGATTATATAAAAAATCAATTCTTATAATCCTTAATCCAGGATGATAGTTCCATGAAAATGGTTAGCAGTAATGAAGGATCTGAACAGGATGACAATGAGTTCAGCGTCTTAGCTGGTGAAAGTCAAGAACCAGAACCCACTATGGGAGATTTCTGGGATTCTTTCACCTCCATGATTTCCGAAAAGATGGAGCAAGACAAAAAAGGAAAAAGAAAAGAATAAAGTTATTCTCCACTACCAAAAAGATACCCAATAATCAAAAATGGACAACCACAGTGTCTCCACCATCAGAAAAATGATTGCCAGCTGCTCTCTCAATTATCAGAAAATGACACCAGTTGTCCTCAATAATGCTCCACTCAACCGACAATCTGTCTCACGCCTTTCCACTTCTTACGGCTGAGAATTAAAGAAGAAAAGATTAGGATTACAGAACGACTCCGCCAACTAGAACACGCATCATCCTTTCTTATCTTCTCACTTGTATAAATTGGGAGACATCACCCATTGTTGAGGCAGAACTTTCTTTACATTTTCCCTCTGTACTCTCTCTCTCTCTCTCCTCGTAAACTATTTAATATATATAAAAGTCTGATGTTTGAAGATCTGCAAAGCTCTTCTGTAAGTTTTAATTATTGCTTCTATTAATTATTATGTCCCTTTACTTGAGCTCTTAGATTATCATACTGGAAACAGTAATAGTTATAAAACAGCATATCAAACTGTAACAGATAACCATAAACATTCTTATTTCTTAGAACAGTTTAATAAAGCAGAACAATTAATTATTTTAACTAAAGACGTTATACAAGAATAAACACGCCGGCTTATAGTTTTGGGTAAACCCCCAAATCAAAAGTAATCTTATGAGATCATATATGTAATAATTTATTTGTTAGTATATATTTAATATGCCTTTAAAATATTCATGTCATTTTATTAAATGAGATAGAATGAGGTTGGTGCTTGATTAAGTAGAACATTACCCAAGTCGCGTTTAGGACTTTGCCTTTAGCCGTGTTTTGGCGTTTTGGCTTTTATCCTTTATAAATCATTGACAGACGTGCTTGATCAATATCCTTCCCGATCCTGCCTCTTTTGGTATCAGAGCCATGTTTAGTTTATTGAGATATTGGTGAATATATTACTTATAAATTATGCATATATGATCATTTTAAAAAATGACTGATTTTTCAACCTCATCTGTTACAACTGTAGCTAATGCCTCAGCTTCTACCTTAGAAGCAACTGAACTTATAGCCTATTAGGATGTTAAGGAAGCCTTATATAAATGGACTATTCCTAAAATCAAACCAGAAACAATTTATAAAATTGGAACCTTTGATTTCATCAGTAAAAGAATTATTAAAACCTTTGAACATGTTGTTCCTTTACAGAATAATGATGAAATTTTATATTTATTGAATGTTGAAGACTTATATCCCTTTTTGCAAAAAATATAAATATGTTCATATAGGACTTTTCCAAGTAGCTTTCAAACCTTTGACTTTACTTGGCCAAAATACCAGTATTCAGTGCACACTTAGAGATGGTAGGTGTCTTAATTGGAAAGCTTCTCTAATGGGTGCTATTGAAACTAGCCTTGCTCATGGACTAGTATATTTTAATATTTATCCGAATTTAAGTGTTGCTTTAACTGATAATAATTTGTCAAAATTTTTAGAAATGAGAATTATATCTCATGGTTATGAGTATCTACCAGGATCTCCTCCTTTTGCCATATTATTCTGTATTCATCTTAAAGCTTTGACTACTTTAAACCCTTATATCCGAAAACAAAGCCAACAATTACATACTGTTCTTATTGACACTAATCTTTTTAGTAGTCAAGTGGCTATTCTCAGAATAATCCCTTGGGAAGAAATTACTTTCCCAAAGCAATGGCAGATTACTAACATCGTTCCTACCCGGCATATAATTAGACAATCCATTGAGGATGTTGTCCAAACCAGTAATGAAAATGTTTATTTAAAATTTTAGAGACCTTTTACCCGACGTCGATCTATCAATAATATCTCTTATAATATTGATTTTCCTAAATCATCTAGACAATCTGTGTCTGATCCTTTAGAATCTGTTTATCAAGAGTCTAAAAATCCCAATAATAAGTCTGTTAAAAATGAAGACTTAATAAAAGGGATACATATTTCTGAAAACCAAATACCTCATGGTATTTATGAAACAAATACTCCTCAAAATAGAAGACCTTATAGTCCAACTGCTAGTGACATGCATTTTGAGTGTTAAATGGATTTTTCTCCTAATAGTAAAATTCGCCAGTACTTAAACCAGGAATTCATGCAGGATAAATACCAGAATTTTAGAAATTGGTATTTTAAAAATCATGATAATGATAAATTAGAATAAATAAAAGCTAATTATTATGCCTATCTGGATAATAACCAGTGTATATTATCATTTGTTAAATGGTATTATGATTTTGTTTTAAAATCGGAATTTTACACTGAAAGCCAATTAAATGTATTAACCGGAATTCAAAAGGACTAGATTACCAAAAGTGGTAATATTATCCAATCTATTCATCCGCCTCCTAAGTCTCTTGAACTTAGCCCAGGAAATGAAAGTCTAAAACCCTTAGTTATCAATCCAAATGTTGATATATCTGAAATACTCCATCAATAGGAAGAGGTAAAAATAAAAGATATTTTACCCTTGTCTAAATAGAATAATTATAATTTATTCATTCAAACTGTAGGAAAACAGTTAACTAGGATAGAAGAACAAATAAATCATATTAATGAGAACTGTCAAGTTATTCCTCAAAACCTTGATCTTTAACCTGTAACCATTAAACCACCTTTAGAAGTTAGTAATTTTAAGATGAAATCTTCCAAATCTGATAATGATTTTATTGATAATCTTTTAAATAAAATGAAAGATTTAAAAACTACAATTGCATCTACGTCTCAGATTAACATAATATCTGGTCAGCCCTCTTCACACACCAGTAATAATAATACTGATAATGATGATGAAGAATCTGATGCTATTTCTCCTATTCATATTTTAGAAATCCAAAATAATTTTCAGGAAATGAAAAATATTAATAAAACCACTTACAATCAGAAACCTATAAATCGGATGGCTTTATCTGGACCTAGTAGGTATTATTACCCAAGACCTACTCCCCGGGATATTCTATATGAAGAAGACTTTCTTCATTCTCAAAAATCTTACCATGGTAAAACCATTTATGAATGGAATATTGATGGTAAGATAGAATATCAAATTTATGAAACCATTCATCATATCATGATGTATGCAACTGTCTATAAACAGAATGATAATACAGACTATAATATCTGTTGTTTCTTAGTAAATGGATTTACAGGCATTCTTAAAGGATGGTGGGATAATGTGCTTACTGAAAAACAAAGAACTGAAATTCTTCAATCCTATAAGAATGAAACATATCCTATTACTAAACTTGAAACAAAAAGAGAAGATGCTTATTACACCTTAGTCCAAGTTGTCCTTCATCATTTTGTTGGACCATGACTTATGAATACTAATAGGAGTAGAGAACTCTTACAGAATATTCGTTGCCCATCCTTAACCCATTTTAGATGGTATAAGGATGTCTTTTTAATGAAAGTGATGCAAAGACAGAATGCCAACAGTGAACATTGGAAGGCCATGTTTATTAATGGATTTCCTACTTTCTTTGCTGAAAGGATCCGTAAAAAACTAAGAGATAAACATGACCGTGTGAGTATCCCTTATGACCAGTATTCTTATGGCCATCTTATTTCAGTAATTATTGAAGAAGGATTATCATTATGTAATGATATGAAGCTTCAACAATTAATGAAAAAATAGAATCTCACCAAAAGACATGAGATAGGAGAATTTTGTGATCAATTCTCTTATGACACAAAATTACAGTATCCCCATAAGGTTAAGAAACAACAGAGTTTGAAACCCTCTAAATCTTACCGAAGACGTTCTTCTAAGAAATCTTCTAAAAACAAAACCCCTGAAAAATCTACTAAGAAGAAAAAGAACAATAGTAAAAAAGATAAATCTAAAATTCAATGTTATAAATGTGGTAAAACAGGACATGTGACGCCCCCAAAATTAGGTATACATCACCCATCTTGGGTAGTCAGATACATGGTACAGAATTTAAATACAACTTACTAATATAACTGTCGTGTACAATACGACATAAACTGTGAGTTTGAATACAAATGTTGTCTACTAGATATTATCCAAACTCAAAAGGAGTCCTCATTACAATTATTATCACACTATTTCACGAGAATAGTGAGGACTACTAATGCTATCCTCGGCCATTACTCCGTTCCCGACTCGTCCAAACTATATTCTCATTTCCAAGAGAAAACGGTGAAAGAAAGGGTGAGCTCAACTAGCTCAAGAAGAAATATTATGACTAAGATAATGCGAGAATAAATTATCATTAGCCTACAACAGTGTTAAACTGATAAAATATAATAAACATCAAGTTTAACTACAACGGAACCATCAATCCATTAAAAGAGTCAAGTAGAAAATAAAATCTACTATCTTTTATGATTTAAAAGGTTTTTCATCACAGTTATAGCTGAGACTCAGCTTTAATAAATATTCCACATCATCGAATCACCCCCGCACTACTACCGAGGATATTCTTTAGTATCACGACCACAATTATTCATGCACTACGGGCCAAGAATAGTTATGTATTCATTAATGGTCATGATCATGCCAACAATCGTCCATCAATGCACTACTACGACCATCGAGGATTTTTACCACATCATTTGTAACATTACGGTCATGATTACACCGAATAGTCCCTGGTCATAATCATACCAAGTCCATCTATGCACTACGGGCCACAGATGACTTTCAACATAATATAAACATGAGGATGATGACAATGATATTCAATAAAACAAGTTCAAGAATTAATTTATCTAGGAACCAATAACATCCAAACTGTCAACATGAACTGCTTTGTAGAGTCAAATTCAAGAATATCGAGAAGAATATTTCCATGAAAGGATATCTTTGGATGAAGCGCAAATATCAAGGATATTCCACTAATTTCATGGAGTATAGAAGTCAAAACTTTAACCAACCGAGTATAATAAAGAATGGAATAACAAAAGAAATAACCATGCATGCGGTACCCGCATGACAAAGGTTATTCCAAATGAATAATAATAACGGAACCAGTCGGGTGAAATTCACACCGCATGGATGTTCCAACAGAATAATAAAGATGGAACCGATCCGGTGTAAAACACATGATAGGATATTCCAATGAGAATGATAAAGAGCGGAACCAGTCCGATGTAAAACACATGCATGAGGATGTTCCAGCAGAATAATAAAGATTTCGGAACGAAGTAGGTGTAAAACACACGCACGAGGATGTTCCAATGTAATAATAAAGACGTAATAATAGAAGAATGTCACCAAGTATAGGGTAAACCACGCATACAAAGTTATTCCAATGAGAATAATAAGCAATGGAATAACAATAGTTCTCTTTATGAATAAGAAAGAATAACACCCCTTACGAGTACAACAAATAATATTCCTACCTTAGAAGAACCGAATATTGGAAAAGTGAAGTAGCGAGAATACTTTTCTTCTTTCTCTATAGTTTCTCTTTCTAGAGTTTCAATGAATTCATAAGAAATAATGAAGGAATGAGCTTTCTATTTATAGAAAAAAGCGAAGGTGGCTCTTGGTCTTAACGAAGGGTCAAAATGACTCTTGGTAATATTGAAGAGACAACTACTATTTCATGAAGGGGTAATTAACCCTGGAACACCAAGAAACAGTTAACTCTTGGTAATATGAAGGGACAACTACTACTGAAAGAAGGTATTACTAAGAAAGTAAATACTATTGGCGAAGGTAAATACTATTGATGAAGGTAAATACTATCGACGAAGGTAAATACTATTAACGAAGGTAATTACTATTCATAAAGGTAATTACTATTGATGAAAGTAAATAATCGACGAAGGTAAATATATCGATTGAAGGTAATTACTATTCACAAAGGTAATTACTATGATGAAAAGACTCTTAGATGATGATATATATGCCCCCCCATAAAATAATCAAACTTACCACAAACGTCTCATAATGGACTCTTTATATACATCAAGGATTGAATAAATATTACCACAAATCATTTTATTTTTAATCAACACATATTTAATCTTTCAACAATTATTAATCATTTATAACTTGTCGTCTCAATTAATAATATAACATATTATATGATGATAATCGTGACAATAATTGAATCAATAATATAAGAGATATGATGCAAAGAATTACTATAGTAATAATTGAGTATAGCTAAGTGACTTCTCACGTAGGCATCAATAATCAATACCGTAGCTACTATGCAACCACGCGTAGACACTATACTTTTACCAACGGGTAGTTCAACAGCTTTTAACGGTAACACCTCCGCAAGTTATTTTTATAGAAAATAATTTTGTCGCTTTTCTAACTACTTACAATACTTCCGTTGTGGGGTCCACTAATGATTGAGTCGTCGTATACTAATATTCCCTAAACAAAAAGAATATTCTGACCAAACGAATATTTTATAACAACTTGCTTACTTTGCAAAATTTATAAATATTACCCACAACTATAACATTATATCAAATTTATTCCATAATATTCAAAAATAATATTTATAGAAAATTCATCTTTATTTATAAAAGTCGGGTCTTACAACCTCCCTTCTTATGAAATTTCTCCCTCGAAATTAGGGTACGTGCACTGGTATGTCGAAGAGGTAAGGATACCTTGATTTCATTTGATTCTAACTCCCAAGTCATTTCCTCAACATCGTGGTTCCTCCACAAAACTTTGACTTGAGGTATAACCTTGGAGCGTAGAATATGTTCCTTCTTATCCAAAATTTGAACAGAACCTCTTCATACGTCAAATCTTCCGCTATTTCGTCCTGGGTTCTAACTCAATAATATGGTTCGGGTCTTTCACATATTTACGTAACATGGATATGTGAAAACGCGTTATGAACACTGAGAGATATTTGGCAGTAAAAGCGAGTCTATAGGCCACGCCCTACTCGATCGAGGATTAAAATGGACCAGATGAATCGAGGATTAAGTTTTCCTCTCTTTCCAAATCTTGTAACTCCTTTCCATGGAGCAACTCTTAACAACACATGATCTCCTATATCGAATTCCACGTCCTTTCGATGAAGATCAAGATAACTCTTTTTGTCGATTTTGTGAGGTTTTATACGTTGTCGGATCGTTTGTATCTTTTAAGTAGTCATACGTATCAACTCCCGGCCCCAACAACGTTGCTTCACCCACCTCATCCCAAAGATCTTGGAGAACGACACTTTCTTCCATACAACGCTTGAATGGAGCCATGCCAATACTTGCTTGATAATCGTTGTTGTAAGAAAACTCCACCAATGGTAAGAACTTGTCCCAACTCCCTTGAAATCAAGGACACGTAGTCTTAATAGATCTTCAAGAGTTTGAATAGTCCTCTCCGATCGTCCGTCCGTCGAGGATGATATGTAGAAAGCTAAATCGTAAGTCCGTGCCCATAGTTTTTTGCAAACTAACCCAAAATCGTGAAGTGAATCTTGGGTCTCGATCGGAAACAATGGATACCGAAAGCATACCATGCGTCTTACAATCTCGTTTATGTACACATACGAACAAGACGTTAAAGTGTATAATTTTCTCGATTCCAGAAGAAATGAGCGACTTTGGTCAATCTATCAACAATGACCCAAATCGCATCAACGGGCTCGAGAAACCTTAGGAAGACCCAGAACGAAATCCATGGTAATGTGCTCCCACTTCCATTTCGGAATTTCAAGTGGTTGCAATGGACCTTTTGGTACTTGATGTCGCTTTAACTCGTTGACAAGTTAGACACCTTGAGATAAGCAAAGCTATCTCTTTCTTCATATTGCTTCCACCAAAATGTATAGCTTAATATCATGATACATTTTGGTACTCCGAGATGGATTGCAAATGGTGTGTTGTGCGCCTCCATCATGATATTATACTTTAAATCGTGGTCGTTAGGAACACAGTCTGAGTTGACTCAAGTATTCCTTCTTCATCGATTCTTGCTTCCGGCGATATAGCACCTTCTTGCACTTTCTTCCTCATACGCATCGCCCAGTTCCAGTGCAGTAGCAAGCGGCTTTAACTTTATCGATTAAAGTCGGTTCTACTTGTATACTAGCTATCATCACATGCGTCCCCTCGAGTCTTTAACTCTATCTCCATCCTTTGCAAATCACACAAAATGGGCTGCGTTGACAATAACGCACTCGTACTTGCATATGATCTTCTACTCAATGCGTCAGCTACCACGCTCGCTTTTCAGGATGGTATTGGATGGTATGATCATAATCTTTCAACAGATTCAAGCCAACGTCGTTGTCGCATGTTGAGTTCCTTTTAAGTGAAGAAATATTTGAGGCTTTTATGATCCGTAAAGATCTCCACTTTCTCCCCATACAAGTAATGCCTCCAAATTTTAAGTCAAAAGACAACGGTACCGCTAACTCTAGATCATGAGTAGGATAATTCCTCTCATATTCTTTGAGTTGTCATGAGGCATAGGCTATAACTTTTCTATGTTGCATGAGAACACATCCCAACCCTTTTGCTCAAGCATCATCAGAGATGACAAATCCCTCCAAGCTGTGTGGTATTTTTCGAGCAGTCTTTGAAATAAGTCTCCTCTTGAGTTCTTGAAAACTCTTCTCACATTCTTTGCTCCAACCGAACTTTGTATCTTTTCTAGTCAAATTTGAGTCAATGGAGTAGCGATTCAAGAAAATCCTTCCACGAATCTCCGATAATAACCAGCTAAACCGAGAAAGCTACGAACTTTGGCCATCGATTTAGGTTGTTCCCGACTTTTGAATAGCTTCAATCTTTCTTTGGGTCAACAGATATTCCATGACTTGATACCACGTGCCCAAGGAATGCTACTTCTTCAAGCCGAACTCGCATTTCTTCAACTTGGCATAAAGCTTATATTCACGAAGCTTTTGGAGTGTCACCTCAAGTGTTGCTCTGCATGATCTTCACGGCTTTTGGAATAAATAAGGATGTCATCAATAAAAAGACGACCACAAAGTGATCTAATTATTCCTTGAATACTCGGTTCATCATATCCATGAAGGCAAAGGAGCATTAGTCAATCCAAAGGACATGACTAGAATTCATAATGCCTGCAGGGAGTTCTCGAAAGCCGCCTCTTTAGAATGTCACGGTTCTAATCTTCAATTGGTGATATCAGGAACGAAGATCAATCTTTGAAAAGAATTTGGCTCCTTCTGGCCGGGTCAAACAAGTCATCAATACGTGGCAATGGATACTTATTTTGATGGTGACATGATTCAACTCCCGATAATCAATACAAAGTCGCATACTCCCATCTTTCTTCTTCACGAATAGAACAGGAGCACCCCAAGGAGAAATACGAGGGCGAATAAAGCCAATGTCTAACAATTCTTGCAGTTGGGTCTTCAACTCACGAAGTTCAATAGAGCCGATCGATATGGGGCTTTGAAATAGGTTTTGTATCGGGTTCAAGGTCAATACAAAATTCAATTTCACGCTTCGGGGTAGGCCGGGAAGTTCTTCGGGAATACGTCAGAAATTTATTAACAATAGAAATATCGTTCAAAACCGGCGTATTTTTGTTTAAATTTGTGACATGAGCTAAGAAAGCTCGACATCCGCTTTTTCAATAAGCGAATAGCTTTATGGCTTGAGATGACCGTGATTGATTTTAATGGTTTGGTCGTTTGAATTCAGTATAATAGGTTGATTAGGAATATGAAAGCTAACAACCTTACGAAAACAATCAATTTTTTGCATGATAAGTAGTTAACCAATCAATCCCTAGAATCACGTCAAATGCAAGTATTTTTAATGAAATAAGATCGACGTGTAATGTGAGGGTACCGATTTGAACCAAACAAGACTTATAAGCGATTGGATGTAATGAAGGTTTCTCCCAACGGAGTTTCCACAGATAAGTCAAAGTCTAATTTCTCCGAGTCAAATTTAATCGATGAGCGCAAGTAGGAGAAATAAAAGAATGGGTAGAACCAGTATCAAATAAAGTATAGACTTCATTAGAGTTTATGATAAGCTTACCCGTGATGACCTCATTCGGGTTCCTTGCTCTCGGGAGGTCACAACAAACGCCTCCTGCACTACCGGTTTTGACTTTTCTCGAACGGCCTTTGGTGCCTCCATCCTAGTTGAATTTGTCTTGAAACGACAAAAATCGAGCTAAGTGACCTTCTCTTCCATAATTATAACATGCTTTGGAATGGCATGGCGTGATTCGGACCGATGTGTCCCTCTCCTCCGCATTTGAAGCATATGATAGGTGGTCTTTCTCCTTCCTTAACAACGAGTCTTTGGTCTTTGACGTCTTTCCATCATTGTTGAATCTCCTTTTCTTGAAATGTCCATTCTTATTGTTTTGGCCTACGATTACCAATCAAGTGGTTACCATATCTAGCTTTGTTGATTCCTCCACGCTTGTTGTCACCGCTTCGATGATTACTCTCATTTGGTATTATAATTTTTTGCTTTTGCTCTCTTTTAGTTCGTTGACTCGTTATCGCGCTCCACTAATCGAGCCATATTTACAACATCCGAATACAAACACGGTTTATGAGAAATAAGATGTTGGACGTATCTCCCGACTTCAAACCTCTTAAAAACATTCGCGCCATTCTCTCTTCATTATACACCAAGTGGGACGTAAACCGTGATAACTCCGTAAATTTTGCCTCGTATTGCGACACGGTCATATTGTTTTGTTCCAACTTGATAAACTCCACCTCCTTCATGTGGCGAATACTTTCAGGAAAGTATTTGTCGTTGAACGACTCTCTGGAACTTCTCCCAAGATATCTTGATCTGAAGAGGTTGATGCGTTTACCTATTCCCACCGATGTCGCCTCTCGCAAGAACATAAAGGCGTGAAGGAACCTTTTGCTCCTCGGAGCATCCCAAGACATCAAATATCTTGGTAATCTCCTTTATCCATGCTTCCGCGAAGTGGTTTGGCTCTCCTTAAACTCCGGTGGTCCCAGCTCCTTGAATTGTTTAGCGGTGGCGCCCGAGAGTTTTCCGTGTCTCCACCTACGTTTTTGGGCGAGTCGCTCTTTGTTGCATAAATTACATAAAGCCTCTAAACATTTGATCATTCATCATTTGGTCGGTGTTGTTGTTTGCATGAGGATTATCGCCTTCACGATGCACATTATCCACGATTATTGATATGTGGTGAATCAACGATCGCTTTGTGCTCCATTGCTATTCTCAACATTCTCGGATGTAATTTTCAAATACCGCCATAAAACAAAAGGTTAATTGACATGTAACAAATTATCCCTATATTCTCAATGACCAATAAAATATACATAAACTTAGGTAGGTCATACTAGCGAAAGGTATTCCCCGTCTCTCCCCTCCTAGTACTATTCTCACATCTTAGCCAGGATCATATCCCTAAGCTCGATACCAAGCGTGACGCCCCAAAATTAGGTATACATCACCCATCTTGGGTAGTCGGATACATGGTATGTAATTTAAATACAACTTACTAATATAAGCATAGGTGTACAATACGACATAAAGCGTGAGTTTGAATACAAATGTTGTCTACTAGATATTATACAAACTCAAAAGGAGTCCTCATTACAATTATTATCACACTATTTCACGAGAATAGTGAGGACTACTAATGCTATCCTCGGGCCATTACTCCGCTCCCCGGCTCGTCCATTTATATTCTCATTTCACGAAGAAACGGTGAAAGAAAGGGTGAGCTCAACTAGCTCAAGAAGAAATATTATGACTAAGACAAATGAGAAATTAAATTATCATTAGCTCACAACGATTGTTAAAGCGATAAAATATAATGAACATCAAGTTTAACTACAACGGAACCAAGAATCCATTAAAAGAGTCAAGTAGAAAATAAAATCTACTATCTTTTATGATTTAAAAGGTTTTCATCACGATTTATAATTGAGACTCGGCTTTAATAAATATTCACATCATCGAATCACCCCCGCACTACTACCAAGGATATTCTTTAGTATCACGACCACAATTATTCATGCACTACGGGCCAAGAATAGTTGTGTATTCATTAATGGTCATGATCATGCCAACAAGCGTCCATCAATGCACTACTACCATCGAGGATTTTACCACATCATTTGTAACATTACGATTACATGATTACACCGAATAGTCCTCGTCATAATCATACCAAGTCCATCTATGCACTACTGTGCCATGGATGACTTTCAATATAATATAAACATGAGGATGATGACAATGATATTCAATAAAACAAGTTCAAGAATTAATTTATCTAGGAACCAATAACATCCAAATCATCAACATGATATTGCTTTGTGAGAGTAAAATTCAAGAATATCGAGAAGAATATTTCCATGAAAGGATTTGGATGAAGCGTAAATATCAAGGATATTCCACTAATTTCATGGAGTATAGAAGTCAAAACTTTAACCAATCGAGTATAATAAAGAATGGAATAACAAAAGAAATCACCATGCATGCGGTGCCAGCGAGATGAAAAGTTATTCCAACGAAGAATAATAATAACGGAACCGGTCGTGAAATTCACACCAACGGGATGTTCCAACGTAATAATAAAGATGGAACGGATCCGGTGTAAAACACACGAGATAGGATATTCCAACGAGAATGATAAAGACGGAACTGTGTCAGGTGTAAAAAACACACGAGCAGGATGTTCCAACGAGAATAATAAAGGCGGAACCCGGTCAAGATTGTAAAAACATGAGCAGGATGTTCCAATGAATAATAAAGACGAATAATAGAAGAATGTCACCAAGTATAGGGTAAACCACATACAAAGTTATTCCAATGTAATAATAAGCAATGGAATAACAACAGTTCTCTTTATGAATAAGAAAGAATAACACCCTTTACGAGTACAACAAATAATATTCCCTACCTTAGAAGAACTGAATATTGGAAAAGTGAAGTAGCAGAATACTTTTCTTCTTTCTCTCTATAGTTTCTCTCTCTAGAGTTTCAATGAATTCGTAAGAAATAATGAAGGAATGAGCTTTCTATTTATAGAAAAACTGAAGGTGGCTCTTGGTCTTAACGAAGGGTCAAAATGACTCTTGGTAATATTGAAGAGACAACTACTATTTGCGAAGGGGTAATTAACCCTTGGAACACCGAAGAGACAGTTAACTCTTGGTAATATTGAAGGGACAACTACTATTGAAGAAGGTAATTACTATTGACGAAAGTAAATACTATTGATGAAGGTAAATACTATTGACGAAGATAAATACTATTAACAAAGGTAATTACTATTCACAAAGGTAATTACTATTGACGAAAGTAAATACTATTGACGAAGGTAATTACTATTCACAAAGGTAATTACTATTGACGAAGAGACTCTTAGATGATGACATATGGGCCCCCATAAAATAATCAAACTTACCACAAACGCGTCTCATAATGGACTCTTTATATACATCAAGGATTGAATAAATATTACCACAAATCATTTTATTTTTAATCAACACATATTTAATCTTTCAACAATTATTAATCATTTATAACTTGTCGTCTCAATTAATAATATAACATATTATACAGATGATAATCTTGTGACAATAATTGAATCAATAATATAAGAGATATGATGCAAAGAATTATTGTAGTAATAATTGAGTATAGCTAAGTGACTTCTTCACGTGAGCATCAATAATCAATATCGTATTACTACTTAACCACAGCCAGTATCTTTATTACTTTTACCACCGGGTAGTTCAGCAGCTTTTAACGGTAACACCTCCGTAGTTATTTTTATAGAAAAATAATTTTGTCGTTTTTAACTACGACAATACTCCGTTATTTGGGGTCCTGATGAATGATTGAAGCCGTATGCGAATATTCCCAGAAACAAAAGAATATTCCCACCAAACGAATATTTTATAACAACTTGCTTACTTTGCAAAATTTATAAATATTACCCACAACTATAACATTATATCAAATTTATTCCATAATATTCAAAAATAATATTTATAGAAAATTCTTCTTTATTTATAAAAACTGGGGTCTTACAGGACACTTTGCTAATAAATGCAAATAAAAAATAAAATAGAAACTTAACGAAATGTCCCATGATGGGGACATTCAACAGCAAATCCTTAATTGTTTATCTACAAGTAATTCAGAACTAAGTTTAGATGATGATTTAGCTGAAATCTATTCTGAATCTGACAATGATTCTGGTAATGAATAATGTCAAACCTCTACCATTAATAACTGAAATACAACTACTGAAGCTGACTATTGGAAAGTTATCATTGAGATGAATGGTTTAGATATTGGAGGACCCAGTATCAATGTCTTAACTGACACTCAGAAGTCACTTCTCGACTTAGCCGATCAGATTAAAGATCAAGAGATTGAATTAAAATTTTTGGAAATCTGTTATAAAAATCAAAAAATAGAAGAAATTCTACCCATTGACCAATACAGCATGAGTGAAGTTATGAAACGAATGCAAAACATTTCTACCATTGAAAACCCTACTTGTAGACCCCGAATTTTATGAAATAAAAGTATTCAATTTTTTCTATTTTGGAAAATAGTTAAATTGATAAAAGTTTAAAGTCAAGGGTAATATGTGAAAATTTTTGCAAAGTAAGCAAGTTGATATAAAATATTCTTTTTGTCAGGGAATATCCGTACGACGGTACAATCATTGGTGGATCCCACAACGGAATTATTGTCGGATTGAGAAAATGACAAAAAAATATTTTTATGAAAATAACTTGATGGAAGTTTTACCGTTAAAAGCATTGAACTACTAGGTAGTAAAAAAAATGCGAGAATACGGCGTAGTTGCTTAAGTAGCACACAATATTGATTATTAATGCTTACATGATAAGTCACTCGGTTTTGTTTTATTAGTATTATTAATGTAATAAAACAAAAAGCTTTTTATATAAAGCGAGAATACTTTTATAAAGTTATTCTATAAATAGAATATATTATATTTTATTATGCATAGTGTTGCATAGTGCCTACATAGTGTTTTTTATAGTAAAATCTTTTTATATAAAAATGAATACTTTTATAAAGTTATTCGTTTTATTAGATTATAAATAGAATATATTATATTTTATTTTAAAGATTTTTTCTTTAAATATGAACCGTCAGATTAAAAGTAAATCAACTGGACTAGTTCATGAATTAGTTACTATGTAATCCATTCTTTATAAATAGAAGTTCATTCCTTCATTATTTCTTACGAATTCTTTGAAACTCTGTAGAGAGAAACCATAGAGAGAATTCTTCTTCTATAATCTTGGCGTATTTCTTTAGAGTTTAAGAAAGCTTTGAAGAAAGCGTAGTCTAAGTTTTTTCGAGTATATCCTCGCCCTACCCGATCGGAATACTCTTCTTTCAAAGGTAAGGGATATTATTTGTTGTACTGTAAGGGGTATTATTTCTTTTGTATTCATGAAGAGAACTTACGTTATTCCATTCTTTATTATTCTGTTGGAATAACTTTGATATCTGTGATTCTAGTATATACGGTGAATTTCATTGTTATTCCATTATTTATTATTACATTGGAATAACTCAGTATACACGGATTCTGTAGTATACGGTGATTTCATTCTTATTCCATTCTTTATTATTTTGCCGGAATATCTTGTCGGTGCGTCATTTTACGCTCGACTGGTTCCATTATTTATTATTTCATTGGAATAACTGCATGCATGCGATCTATCGCATGCATGGTGATTTCATTGATTATTCCATTCTTTATTATTACATTTGGAATATCCACGTCGATGCGTAATTTCCTCGACTGGTTCCGTTCTTTATTATTCGTCGGAATATCACGTCTGTATACGCGTTTACTGTGGGACTGGTTCCATTATTTATTATTACATTGGGAATAACACATGTCATCTGATCTATCGCATGCATGGTGAATCATACGTTATTCCATTCTTTATTATTACGTTAGAATAACTGCATACATGTTGATTACCACATGCATGGTGAATGATCCTTTATATTCCATTCCTTATTAAATTATGGAAATGATCTGTTTACGTGGATTATGATGAAAGTCATAATAAAAGCATTGGACTGATGAAAATCATGGGTATATGTGGTATTAGTAAGTGTTATGATGAGTTATG
This sequence comes from Panax quinquefolius, assembly GCA_020205615.1. Taxonomy (NCBI): domain Eukaryota; kingdom Viridiplantae; phylum Streptophyta; class Magnoliopsida; order Apiales; family Araliaceae; genus Panax; species Panax quinquefolius. Next base: position 17,089,070 of record CM035159.1, read on the forward strand.
TTGGTTATTATGTGAAAACATGAAAGTTTCTTAGAAATCACAAAGGGTTGAAAAATCAGATTTTGGTAAAAATGGAACATGAAATTTAATTGACCATATCTCTATTATATTTTGAATTTTTAAGTGTGGTCAAGTTCTAGAGTTAGATTTATGAGTTTCTTAACTGATCCAAGTGGAATCACTGAAAAAGGTGTTGTAGATTTTCGTGGGGACTGATTTTAGCAAATCATAAAAAATTGAAAAATGGAAAACAGCTACTGTCCATATTTTTAAAAGGGAATTTTCGGCCAATTAAATTGTGAGAAAAATTCCGGCCTTTTGAGACATGAAAATATATGGTATAAAGTATCTCCTGTCCAAAAATGAGCTCATTCCGACTTAAAATGAGCAAGTTATGACCATTTCAATATTTAGGTTTTTCCGACGAAAAATGCTATAACCGGAGTTCTATAACTCCGATGACCTTGAAATTTAAACTGGAAGCTCACATTAACATGTATAAGATCCTGCCAAGATTTGGGAATTTTTGGAGTTAAAATTGAGGTAGTTAATTTTTTAAGGAATTAATTAGAAATTAATTTTTGAAAAATAGTAAATGAATTTTAAAAATTCCGAGAAAAATATATGTTCAATATAGGACTATATTCTGCTAAATCCCAGAAAAGAATAATTTTTTGGGACTGATTTGATATTTTTCATGAAAATGATTTAGTTACGAACATATGAGTTAAATATGTTATGTGAAGTTGAAGAATTGGTAAATAGGATTTTAGGGCTTGAAAATCCTATATAAGGTATATGCAGATTTTTGATGAGTAATTTGATCATTGGTGATGAAATCTTATGAGTATGGCATTTTTGAATGATTAAATGTATTATTTGGTAAAGTGTAATCAATTAAATTAAATTGTTTATAAGTTTAAGAAGTGATTAAAATATTGTTATAATATTAACAATATTAGATTATGATTTTATTAAGTGATTGATAATATTTGGATAAATTTAAAGTTTTTAATATTTATCCTTGATTTCGCTTGAGTAATGCTATATAATATTGTCATCATCCTCATGCTTATATTATGTTGAAAGTCATACATGTATTTTGTAGTGCATAGATGGACTTGGTATGATTATGACGAGGATTATTCGGTATAATCATGACCGTAATGTTACAAATGATGTGAAAAAAAGTCCTCATTGGCTCGTAGTGCATTGATGGACAGTTTTTGGTATGATTATGGCTATGGATTCTCTTCGGCCAAGGGTGCAAAGATGAATTATTTTATGGCATGATCAGGACCGTTGATGAAACACGATTATCTTTGGCCCGTAGTGCATGGATAATTCGTGGTCGTGATACTAAAGAATATCCTTGGCCTGTAGTGTAGGGATGATTCGATGATGTGGATTAATTATTGAGTTGGGTCTTAGCAATGAAATATTAATTCATGGATGTGATAATAATGAATATCTTTGGCCGTAGTGCAAAGATGAATTTATTAGTATTGATTATGAGCAGAAATAGTGATTTGGTATAACCATGATTTTTGATATTTTAGGTAAAGATAGGTGATGAAAATTATCTTCGTCCTGGGTGCGAAGAGGAATTTAGAACCACGATTATGATTATGAGTTATTCATATGATTGTGGACAGGAATTGTTGATTGATGTTACAGGGATAAAACATTATCGGTGGACTTTTAACATAGAGAAGATAATAGACCTGATGGTCTATTTGACTCTTCTAATGGATTGCTTCGTTCCGCTGAAACTATGGTGGAAAAGTTTTATCATCTACTATATGTTCTAAATCTCTGATTTATTATTGATGAAAGCTATTGATAATGTAGTTATCTTTAGTCATGATATTCTTTACTGGGCTAGTTATGCTCACCCTTTTGCTCACAATTCCTTTCAGGTAATAAGAGTGTAGCTGGGTCGAGCGGGGATAACAGGGGAATAGTATGATGGTCCGAGACTGTTGAAGTTTCTCAATACATTATAAAATGACATGACATACAATATATAATTGTATTGAGGACCTAAGATGTGGGTGTCGTATTTTATACGTCACTTAATAATTGATTTTGGTGAACAACAATAGGGTGATGAGAACCCGACTTTGAAAGCGTCAAAAGTGCACCTCATTAGAATGAATATGATAGTAATCTTCCCGTTCTTCTTTGGGGTCTTAAAATATTTGCTGCTGTATTTTATATGGCATTGTAACAATTTGAGTTTGGATACTGTCTACGAGACAATATTGTATTAAAACTCACAGCTTAACTGTGGTCGTAATCTATACGACAGTTCAACAGTTTTATACATGAAGTTTGTATTTGATTTTTATAGTGTGATATCTGGCGACTCAGATTGGGTCGTGTGGACCTATTTTGGGGGCGTCACACTACTACTATTCAGGATCTTAAAGGTGAAATAAATATTTTAAAATCTGAAATAAAACAGTTACAAAATACTAATGTTTTTATTTTTCAAGATTTAAATAATATTAAACAACAATTAAATCGCAGACAAGATAATAATACGGAATCCTCCAAACCTGAATCTTCTGATAAACCAGAGTCTTCTGAACAATATTTGATGCTTATGAATCAAGTAGTCTTTCAGAAATGGTATATCATAATTACTTTTGTTATCAAATCGAATTTTATTATTAAAGATGACATTGCCCTAGTCGATAGTGGTGCTGACATGAATTGTATTCAGGAAGGATTAATTCTACCAAATACTTTCAGAAAACCACTCAATCTTTAACTAGTGCAAGTGGAAATACTATGAATATTAAATATAAAATTCCCAAAGCCATAATCTGTAACCAAGGTTTATGTTTACCTACTTCTTTTGTTCTTATCCAGTAATATGAATCAAAGTATCATCTTAGGCACCCCTTTCTTGTGTCTTTTGATGCCTATTTCAAAAATTGATACTTTGGGAATTCATACTACTCTTAACAACAGACATATTATGTTTGAATTTATAACAGAACCTTATACAAAAGAATTAAATCAAAAAGAAATAAAATTTCTTACTACAGAACAGAGAATTTTACAGCCTTCTTTACAAGAGAAAATAAAATTAATTCACAAGACTCTTCAAGTTGAAATCTGTAGTGATGTTCCTAATGCTTTCTAGAATAGGAAGAAACATATTATTTCTCTTCCTTATATTCCTAATTTCAACGAGAAAAATATTCCCACTAAGTCTCGACCCAATCAGATGAAGAAGGAATATTTACTTCTTTGCAAAACTGAAATTGAGCCTCTTAAACAGAAAAAATTAATAAAGTCTAGTACTTCTCCACGGAGTTGTACAGTCTTCTATGTTAATAAAAATTCAAAAATTAAACGAGGAGCACCCCGACTCGTTATTAATTATAAACCACTAAATGAAGTCCTTCAATGGATTAGATATCCAATTCCGAATAAAAAGGACCTTCTTGACAGACTTCATGATGCCACTATTTTCTCTAAATTTGACATAAAATCAAGATTTTGGCAAATACAAATTAGAGAATAGGATACTTATAAAACTGCTTTTACAGTACCCTTTGGCCATTATGAATGGAATGTTCTTCCATTTGGTGTCAAAAATGGACCTTCAGAATTTCAACATATCATGAATGATATTTTTAATCCTTTTATTGACTTTATTATCTGTTATATTGATGATGTCCTAATTTTCTCTTCATCTATTGCCCAACATATTAAACATTTAAATATTTTTTAAATGTTATCATAAAAAATGGTTGGGTAGTTTCTACCTCTAAAATGAAACTTTTTCAAATAAAAATCAGATTTCTTAGACATAATATTTCCAATGGAACTATTATTCCAATTGACAGATGTATTAAATTTACATCTAAATTTTCAAATAAAATCAAAGATTTTAATCAACTACAAAGATTTTTTGGAAGCCTAAATTATATTCGTGAAAATTATCCAAATCTTTCCCAGGATGCTTCTATTCTATATACTCGGTTACGAAAAAATCCTTTACCTTGGACTACTGAGCATACTGATGCAGTAAAAAAGATCAAAAACAAGGTTAAACAATTACTTTGTTTATCTCTACCTAATCCTGAATGGAAGAAAATCGTTCAAACTGATGCTTCTAATACAGGATATGGTGTAATCTTAAAACAATTCAATCCTAAAAAGAACAAAGAGGATCTTATCCGTTTTACTTCTGGAGTTTAGAAAGGACCTTCTTTAAATTACCCTACAATAAAGAAGGAATGTCTTTCAATTGTTAAATGTGTTTTAAAATTTCAGGATGATCTTTTGAATCGGCACTTCTTAATCCGAGTTGATTGTTCAGCTGCAAAATAGATATTTAAAAAGGATGTTCAAAATTTAGCATATAAACAGATATTTGCTACTTGGCAAAGTACTTTATCCGTATTTGACTTTGATATTGAATATATCAAAGAAAAATAGAATTCTTTACCGGATTTTCTAACTAGAGAATATTTGCAGGAATGACCATTAGAGGTCGTGGTCGCGGTCAACGAGGTCGAGGCAGAGCTAATCTGTATTATACAGAATTTTCTAGTCTGAATACTCAATCCAGTAATTCTTAGGCTTCTTCTAGCTAGCCTACAGTAAAAAAGATATTCTTCTATTACCAGAATAGTACATTCTAAACAAATATGTGGAAGAAACAGTATTGATCATTGACCAGAATGATGAGAAATGGATGAAAAATCCATGAGAAATTAAGAGGCGTTATTTAACGACTCGACAATTTCCTCCCCATTTCAACCAGTATCGATATGTTAATGAACAGATTGTAATTGAAACAACATCAATGGACGTTAAGCATATGCTTCAAGATCTTATTAAGCCAACCAGCCCAATCCAATACAGTAAAACAATTATCAAGAGCATCATGCCTCTTGCTAATTGGGGTATTAATCCCCATACTACCCGTACTATTGAGACTAGCCATATAGAAACAAAATACAGCTATTGGGATTACATTGATTCCTTTACGGAGTATTTTATTATCAGAATCCTATTCATAACCATACTTGGTTTATCTGCATATGTCCCGATGTTCTTAAAAATGAAATTCCCAACTAGTTTTTTGTTTGGTGGGATAAATTCGGTATTACTATTGAAACTCTGCCAGAATCAGTTCAAACATCATTCAAGGAGTGGCAAGTTGCTTATGCCCATATACCAGTAAACAAAGATTTATCTATGCTAAAATTACTTGTCCATTTCATAATTCGTTTTGGAATCCCTTGGATATGGAAATGGGATTTCGAGTGTGACTATCATAATAAAATTCCTCGCCTTAAAAGGGTATTTTTTACCAAATGGTGGGATAAAGGGCTTAATCTACACTACCAGAACTTCTCAAAATCGTAAAGAATCATACTCAGGCTTGTCTGGATGTTATCCCTCAGAGCCTACCAGCACCAACACCGGTTAATCCTTTTGTTAAGATTCAGACAGATTTAAAATAGAAGTTTCCAAATTTAACAGAAACTCGAATTAATCGTTAAGACTATGGATTATATGAAAAACCAATTCTTACAATCCTTAGTCCAGGATGATAGTTCCATGAAAACAGTTAGCAGTAATGAAGAATCTGAATAGGATGACAATGAGTTCAGTGTCTTAGCTGGTGAAAGTCAAGAACTGGAACCCACTATGGGAGATTTCTGGGATTCTCTCACCTCCGTGATTTCCGAAAAGATGGAGCAAGAAAAAAAAAGGAAAAGGAAAAGCATAAAGTTATTCTCCACTACCGAAAAGATACCCAATAATCAGAAACGGACAACCACAGTGTCTCCACCATCAGAAAAAGGAAGCCAGCAGCTGCTCCCTCAATTATCAAAAAATGACATAAGTTGTCCTCAATAATGCTCCACTCAACCGACAATCTGTCTCATGCCTTTCCACTTCCTACGGTTGAGAATTAAAGAAGAAAAGATAAGGATTACGAAACGACTCCACCAACTAGGACACGCATCATCCTTTCTTATCTCCTCACTTGTATAAATTGGGAGACCTCACCCATTGTTGAGGCAGGACTTTTCTTTATATTTTCTCTTTGTACTCTCTCTCTCTCCCCTGTAAACTATTTAATATATATAAAAGTCTAAAGTTTGAAGATCTGCAAAGCTCTTCTGTAAGTTTTAATTATTGCTTCTGTTAATTATTGCTTCTGTTAATTATTATGTCTCTTTACTTGAGCTCTTAAATTATCATACTGAAAATATTAATCGTTATAAAACAACATATCAAACTGCAAAAGATAACCATAACCGTTCTTATTTCTTAGAACAGTTTAATAAATCAGAACAATTAATTGTTTTAACTAAAGACACTATACAGGAAGAGACCTGCCGGCTTATAATTTTGAGTAAACCCCCAAATCAACAGTAATCATATGAGACATATATGTAATAATTTATTTGTTAGTATAAATTTAATATTCCATTAAAATATTTATGCCATTTTATTAAATGAGATAGAATGAGGTTGGTGCTTGATTAAGTGGAACGTTACCCAAGTCGCGTTTAGGACTTTGCCTTTAGCCGTGTTTTGGCGTTGTGGCTTTTATCCTTTATAAATCGTTGACAGACGTGCTTGATCAATATCCTTCCCGATCCTGCAAAGAAAGTAGGAAGTCCATCAAATAACAACAATAATAATAATAACAATAATAATTATTAAAATAATAGTAACAATAATAATAAAAATAATAATAATAATAATAATAATAATAACAATAATAATTAATAATAATAATAATAGAAATTATAATAATAGTAATAATTATAATAATAATAATTATAAGAATAGTAATAATTATAATAATTAATAATAATAATAGTAAATATAATAATAATTATAATAATAGTAATAGTAATAGTAATAATAATTATTATTATTATTTTAAGAATTAATTATAATATTAATATTAATTATTATAATTATAATAATAATAATAATAGTAATAATTATTATAATAATTATGATAATAGTAATAATAATAACAACAACAACAATAATAATAATAATAATAGCAACAATAATTATAATTATAATAATAATTATAATTATTATAACTATAATAGTAATAATAATAATAATAATAATAATAATAATAATATTATTATTATTATTATTATTATTATTATTGTGGTAATGAATTGAATTATGAAAATTGTTATTGATGATTTGTAAGTTTTGTGTAAATGATTTAGATTTTTACGGATATTTATTTTTAAAAAAATAATTATTATTGGTGGTGTGTGTGAATTATGATATATAATTATGTGTGATTGTAAGTTATTTTATGTTATAAAAAGTCTTTAGATAATATAATATTTTTTGAATTTTAATTTAATTTTTCGTTAATTCGTGCATTACTAGTTGATTTACAAAACTTATGAGTTTTTGTCTGCTGACCGTTTGGTTTAAAAATGAGAGTGAGATTGAATGCATTAAATGCTTGGCCATTTGTTAACTCTTTACTGATTGCCATTTTGATTTTTGTAACCGGTGGCGGAGCAAAAACGCGTGTCCTTCATCCTATTTTTATCTAATTTTAAACATCTCATTTGAGCCGCTTATTTCAAATCAATTTTCTAAATGACAAATCTATCCCTGGCTCAAATTCTGCTATAAATAGGAACGTTTTCTTCGGTTCCGAATTTGCCAATTTACTAAAATTGAAGAAAGCTTATATTCTCCTTGTTTACATGTTCTCTCTCTAAAATGTTTTACCTCTTCTACTCAAAGTTCTGATATTTTAAAGAAAAAAAAATTGGTCAAAATATTTTGAGATAAGTAATTGAAATAATTTATTTATATTATCTCATATATGTTTATAATTATAAATATACAAATATACATTGCTATATAAATTTATATATATCTATATTTCATCTATTCATATCAATAAAAAGACAGTTTAGATACCGATATTCGGAGGTACTCTTTGAACAAGAATATCATTCGACCGATCCTTGAAGTTCTAGTGACGCTTTATTGATATAATTTATTTATATAAATATCGTAAAGTAGATCAGTTTTAGATATCGATATTCGGAGTTATTCTTTAAATTAAATAAGAATATCATTTGACCGGTGCTTGAAGTTCTAAGTGATCTATTGAAAATATTTATACAAATATTAACACTGAAACTTTAAATTTGGTCAGTTTTAGATACCGATATTCTGAGGTATTCTTTAAACGAGAATATCATTCGACCGATACTTGAAGTTCTAAGTGGCCTTATTTAATATTCACAAGATAAATTAAATATGTTATTATATATATTTTCGAGTTTAACAAATTTATTTGTTATATTAAACATTGCTTAAATTTTTTAATTTATTATACTTGATATCTGTGAGTAAAAATATTTGAACAATTATTTGTTAATCCATAAAATATTTGTTGCATAAATATAAAAGTTATTTAAACTTTTATATCACAAAATAATGTGAATTTATCTCGCTTAACAAGAAATATAATTATAAAAGTTATTTAAACTTTTATACGAAATTAAAGATAAATTTGTTTTTTATAGAAACACATTCTTTATTATTTAAAGAAAATTAAATATTTATAAATCTGAACAAAAGTCATATATATGCTTATTCAAGAAGCATTTTTCATACAAATTATAAAAGTTATTTAAACTTTTATAACAGTACATAAAATTACATATCTATATAATAAAACAGAACCCATTTTGAATCTTTCATTTGACAAAGCACAGGAACAGTTCAGATTTCATCTCAATTCTTCCAACATAATCTAAAGACTCACATTTCATCTTACACTAAAAATTTTCACCCAAATCAAATTCACCCCTAAAAATTTCTGCCCAAATCAAATAACAATAATAATAATTATTATAATAATAGAAATAATAAAAATAAAAATAATAATAAGAATAATAATAATTATAATTATAATAGTAATAATAATAATAATTACTACTATTATAATAATAATAATAAATTATTATTATAATAGTAGTAGTAGTAGTAGTAGTAAGTAGTAGTAGTAATAATAATAATAATAATAATAATAATAATAATAATAATAATTGTTATTGTGGTGGTGTGGTGAATTATGAAAATTGTTATTGATGATTTATAAGTTTTGCAGACAGATTTAGATTTTTCAGGATATTTATTTTTAAAGGAAAATTTATTATTGTGGTGGTGTGGTGAATTATGATATATAATTGTTATGTGTGATTTTAAGTTATTTTAGATTACAAAAAGTCTCTAGGTAATGTAGTATTTTTTAAATTTTAATCTAATTTTTTGTTACTTTGTGCCTTCAGACACGGACAATTACTAGTCTATATAATAAAACAGAACCCATTTTGAATTTTCATTGTAGTAGTAGTAGTGGTGGTGGTGGTGGTGGTGGTGGTGGTGGTAGTAGAAATAATTATAATAATAATTATTACAACAATTATAATAATTATAATAATAGTAATAATAATAATAATAATAATAATAATAATAATAATAATAATAATAATAATAATAATAATAATAATAATAATAGTAATAAGACTAATATAATAATAATAATAATAATAATAATAATAATAATAATAATAATAATAATAATAATAAGACTAATAATAATTATTATTATTATAATAATAATAATAATAATAATAATAATAATTACTACTATTATAATAATAAAAATAAAATTATTATTATAGTAGTGGTAGTGGTAAAAATAATAAAAATAATAATAATAATTATTATTATTGTGACGCCTCCAAAATAGGTATACATCACCCATCTTTGGTCGCCAGATACATGGTATAGAATTCAAATACAACTTAATTATACAACTGTCGTGTAAAATACGACAAAACATAAAGCGGGAGTTTTAATACTAATATTGTCTTCTGCATAATATCCACACTCAAATTCAATCTTATTACAATTATTATCACACTATTTCACGAGAATAGTGAGAACTACTAATGCAAACCATCCAGATAGTCAATCCATTCCCCGACTAGTCCCCACTATATTCTCATTTCAAGAGAGAACGGTGAAAGAAAGGGTGAGCTCAACTAGCCAAAGAAGAAATATTATGACTAAGATAATGCAGAATAAATTATCATTAGCCTTTAATGATGTTAAACTGATACAATATAACAAACACCAAGTTTAACTGCGGCGGAACAAGCAATCCATTAAAAGAGTCAAGTAGAGAATAAAATCTACTATCTTCTATGATTTAAAAGGTTTTCATCACTTTTATCATTGAGACTCGACAATAAATAATCCACATCATCCTCGCACTACTACGGCCAAGGATATTCATTAGTATCACAACCACAAATTATCCATGCACTACGGGCCAAGAATATTCGTGTATTCTTCAATGGTCATGATCATGCCAACAACTGTCCATCAAAGCACTACGGTCCAATGAGGACTTTTACCACATCATTTGTAACATTACGGCCATGATTATAAGAATAATCCCTCGGTCATAATCATACCAAGTCCATTTATGCACCATGTGCCACAGAGATGACTTTCAACATAATATAAACATAAGGATGATGACAACGATATAAGAATTCAATAAAACAAGTTCAAAAATTAATTTATCCAGGAACCAATAACGTTCAAATTGTCAACATGATACTTCTTTGTGGAGTAAAATTCAAGAATGCTCAAAAGAATATTTCCATGAAAAGATATTTGATGAAGCGTAAATATCAAAGATATTACACTAATTTCATGGAGTATAAAAGCCAAAACTTTAACCAACTGAGTATAATAATGAAGGGAATAACAAAAGAATTCACCAAGCATATGATAGACCGCACAGATAGGTTATTCTAACAGAATAATAAATAATGGAACTAGGTCATGCGTAAAGCACAGATAAGATGTTCCAACAGAATGATAAATAATGGAACCCGGTGTCACGTAAGAAACGATAGCGAGGATATTTCAATGAATAATAAATAATGGAACCGAAGGTCATGCGTAAAAGCATGTATAATGATATTCCAACAGAATAATAAATAATGGAACCGGATCATGCGTAAAAGCACGCATACAAGATGTTCCAAATGAATGATAAAGAATGGAATAATGTAAGAATTTCACCATGTATGCAAAGATTACTTAGTATAGACAAAGTTATTCCAACATAATAATAAAGAATGGAATAATAGAAGAATTTCACCAAGTATAGGGTAGTCCGGCGTATACAAAGTTATTCCAATGTAATAATAAAGAATGGAATAACTGAAGTTCTCTTCATGAATATAAAAGAAATAATACCCCTTACCTTAGAAGAAACTGGATATAGGAGTAATGAAGTAACAAAATACTTTTCTTCTTTCTCTCTATAGTTTCTCTCTCTAGAGTTTCAGTGAATTCGTAAGAAATAATGAAGGAATGAGCTTCTATTTATAAGAGAATGGACTGAATAGTAACTAATTTATGAATGGTCCAGATTTATTTACTTTTAAACGGACGGTCCATATTAATTTACTATGCAGTATTAATAAAATATTCTAATAAAATAAAATCTTTTAAATAAAATATAATATATTCTATTTATAATCTAATAAAACGAATAACTTTATAAAAGTATTCATTTTATATAAAAAGATTTTACTATGCAAACACTATGCAGCACTTATGAAAACATTATGCATAATAGAATATTATATATTCTATTTATAGTCTAATAAAACGAATAACTTTATAAAAGTATTCGATTTTATATAAAAAGTTTTCTGTTTTATTACATTTATAATAATAATAAAACAAAACTTATCACCTTTATTATAATTCACAATATTAATCGACCAGGTCGTTCTCAGGAAAGAGGGGACTTTCCAATAAGGATCTCTCCCTATTGGCACGCAATTAGGTGACCAAACCTCTCCTTGACATAACTTCTAGACATCGTTAATATTGCAAATAATAATATTAATAACTTTTTTATCTCAATTATTGATTTAATAATATATAAAATATTGACAATAATTGAATCAAATAACGTGAGATACTATGCAGCAATTACTGTAGCAATAATTTAATAAAACTGAGTGACTTCTCACGTAAGCTATAATCAATACCGTGTGCTACTATGCAACCACACGTATTACTTTACTTTTAACACCGGCTGTTTCAACAGTTAACGGTAAAACTTCCGTCGTTATTTTCATAAAATATTTTTGTCATTTTCTTAATCCGACAATAATTCCGTTGTGGGGTCCACCAATGATTGTACCGTAGTACGGATATTCCCTGACAAAAAGAATATTCCCCGACCAATCGAATATTATACAACAACTTGCATACTTTTCAAAATTTATAAATATTACCCACAACTATAACATTATATCAAATTCATTCCATAATATTAAAAAAAACATTTCGAGAAAATTAAATCTTTATTCGTAAAATTTGAGATTTTACAATCTCCCCTCCTTATGAAATTTGCGCCTCGAAATTTACGTCACGCACTGGTATGCTTAACAAATGAGGACACTTCACGATTCTAACTCTTGAGGTATAACCTTTGAGCGTAAAATATATTTCAAGATTTTAACAGGTACATCTTCATACGTTAAATTATCCGCTATCTCGTTCGGTTCTAAATTAATAATGTGGTTCGAGTCGTCCACATATTTACGTAACATTGACACGTTAAAAACATTATGAACATGCGATATACTTGGTAGTAAAACGAGTCTATAAGCCACAGTTCCTACTCGATCGGGGATTTCAAATGGGCCAATTAAATTAAGGGTTGAGATTTCCTCTCTTCAGCAACTCTTGCTTTTAAAATAACGCCCTCTTGAACCTTCTTCTTCTTCGTATTCATCAACTTCGGGTCTATAGCTTTAGCAGCTTTAACATTATCGACTAAAGTCGGTTCTAATCATATATTCGTTATCTTCACGTAGGTTCGTATATTCGCACTCGTAAACGCATAAGATCTTCTACTCAACGCGTCAGCTACCATATTCGCTTTTCCACGATGGTATTGAATGGTGTTATCATAATCTTCAACAACTCGAGCCAACGTCTTTGGCGCATGTTATGTTCGTTTTAGTTGAAGAAATATTTAAGAATTTTAGAAATGTGTTTTGTAATGGGGTCAATACAAAATTCGATTTCACGCTCTAGGGTAGGCCAAGAAGTCTTCAGGAATACGTCAAGAAATTTTTTAACGATAGAAATATCATTCAAAACTGTGACCCTCATCCAAAACTTGGATACCACGTCACATTGATACCTATCAACTTGCAACCGTTATTCACGATGTCCCCTATGGAAAGTCTGGCTTAGGTGCATTCCACACAAGGAAGTCACCAACGAAAGGTTCGGGGCTCTTTACTTATAGCTTGATATGACAATGATTGACTTTAGTGGTTTGGTTTCTTGAATTCGGATAACAGGTTGGTTAGGAATATGAAAGCTAACAACCTTACGAAATAATCAATTTTAGCACGATGAGTAGTTAACCAATCGATTCCTAAAATCACATCAAGGGCAAGTATTTTCAAAGAGATAAGATCGACAGGTAACGTGAGGGTATCGATATGATTCAAACAAGATTTATAAACAGTGGAGGTAACGAATGTTTCTCCTAATAGAGTTTTAACAGATAAGTCAAAGTCTAATTTCTCAGGAGTCAAATTTAAACGTTGAGCCTCCTCTTCTTGAAATTTCAACAGATAAGTCAAAGTTCGGTTTTATATAAAAAGTTTTCTATTTTATTACATTTATAATAATAATAAAACAAAACTTATCACCATTATTATAATTCACAATATTAATTGACCAGGTCATTCACAGGAAAGAGGGGGCTTTCCAATAAGGATCTCTTCCTATTGGCGCGCAATTAGGTGACCAAACCTCTCATTGACAGAACTTCTAGACATCGTTAATATTGCAAATAATAATATTAATAACTTTGTCATCTCAATTATTGATTTAATAATATATAAAATATTGACAATAATTGAATCAAATAACGTGAGATACTACGCAAAGAATTATCGTAGTAATAATTGAACAAAAGCGAGTGACTTCTCACGTAAGCATCAATAATCAATACCGTAGTGCTACTCTTGCAACCACGCGTATTACTTTACTTTTAACCGGGGTGTTTCAACAGCTTAACGGTAAAAATTCATAGTTATTTTCATAAAATATTTTTGTCGTTTTCTCAATCGACAATAATTTAATTTTGTGGGGTCCACCAATGATTGTACCTTCGCATACGGATATTCCCCGACAAAAGAATATTCCCGACCAATCAAATATTATACAACTTGCATACTTTTTAAAATTTATAAATATTATCCACAACTATAACGTTATATCAAATTCATTTCATAATATTAAAAAATATTTTGAGAAAATTAAATCTTTATTAAGTAAAATTTGGGATTTTACAATTATTATTATTATTATTATTATTATTATTATTATTATTATTATTATAGTAATAATTATAATAATAATTATTATTATTACAATAATTATAATAATAAAAATAATTATAATTATAATAAAATAATAATATTATTATAATATTATTAATAATTATTATTAATAATAATTATTATTATAATAATAATAATAATAATAATAATAATAATAATAATTACTATTATTATAATAATAATAGTAATCGTAATAGTAATAATAGTAAGAACAATTATTATTATTATTAGTACTATTATAATAATTATAATAATAGTAATAATTATAATATTAATTAATAATAATAGTAGTAATAGTAGAAATAATAATAATAGTAATAATAATAGTAATAATAATGATAATAATAATAATAATAATAATAGTAATAATAATAATAATAATAATAATAATAATAATAATAGTAATTATAATAATCGAAATAGTAATAATAAGTGTAATAATTATTATAATTATAATACTAATTGATGAATGGGTAATATACCCATGAATTGGATATGTTTAGGCTTGATTTATTGTACTTTTCGAGTATTCTAGGATAGCTTTTATATGTTTACTTGTTATTTTGCATATTAAGGTTAAGTAGAGGCATAAAGGGAATTTTGGCATAGTAGAGGGCAAAAGAGTAATCAGCAGAAGTTATGAACCAGCTCCGGGGCGCTCTAAAGTGTACTACCCATAGCGTCGGGGCGCTGAGGCCCAATCCGGCGTGCCAAGGCGCGTGCAAAGTAGAAGTTGACAAGCATTAGGAGCTTTAAAGAGGTGGAAAAGGAGTATTTAAAGAGAATTTGCTGAAAATTGAGATTATTAACCATCATAGCTGGAAATTGATCAAGATTTCATCAGAGGATTGCGGAAGAGAATTCCAATTGAAGATTGAAGCTTGGAAGATTTCTTTTAGAGTTTCTTCTTCTTCTTTATTTTAATTGTGTAATTCTTTTGAGATGATTTTTATGGGATTGTTGGTTTTATTTTTCAGCATGAACTAACTTTTTAATTAAGACTACAAATTGAACCTTTTATGTCTATGAATTAGTTATTCAATTTAATCCAGTTATTTATGTCCAGGTGAATTGTTTATCATATTTTGTGTGTATTGATTAATTATTTGGCCAATAATTACTGTGTTACTCTAAAAAGATTCGGAAGATAAAATCTAGGGTTAGAACTGGACATGATAACATGTATACTTAATTATTTGCATGAGATGAATAATTAGGGTTGTGAATTGAATAGGAATATCTTTTCACTGCATGTAACATTTGGGAATTGGAATTTAACGGGTTTGATTTAATTATTTTGCATAGGAATATTGCAGAATTAATTGAATTGAATATTAGTTATATGTTCACTTGGGAAAGGGATTTTCACAACTAGAATTTGTGTTAACAATTTAGGTGGCGTAATAATTGGGTTAATTGGATAATTGGGTTGTAGTACATAATTGGGGATATTGTAGTCTTAACCTTTATTTAATTGAATTAATTTCTAAAGTAATCCAGTTTTTAATTAGTCAATTTAGTTTTCTCAATTAGAAAAATCACAAATTGCAGTTGTTTAAATAAAATTGAATTGGTATAGTACTAGTAGTTGGAGTTTATTGATTGGAATTCCCTGTGGGTTCGACACTTAATTTTACCACTTTATTACTTGCTGACTGTGTATACTTGCACAATTAATTGATTGCAAAATCAGCCAACAGTAATATTAATATAATAATAATAATAATAATAATAATAATAATAATAATAATAATAATAATAATAATAATAATAATAATAATAATAATAATAATAATAATAATAATAATAATAAGCACCTGAACAAAGTCTTACAATGCCTCCCATACCATATCCACAGAGGTTTCAAAAATCAAAGTTAGATAAGCAGTTTTCAAGATTTTTAGATATTTTCAAAAAGCTGCATATTAATATACCCTTTGCAGAAGCCTTGGAACAGATGTCGAGTTACGCTAAGTTAATGAAAGAGGTTTTGTCAAAGAAAAGAAAATTGGGTGAGTTTGAAACGGTGGCGTTAACTGAAGAGTGCAGCGCAATTATCCAGAATAAATTACCACTGAAGTTAAAAGATCCAGGTAGTTTTACTATTCCATGCGAGATTGGTAATCAATTTTTGGGAATAACATTGTGTGACTTGGGGGGCTAGGATAAACTTGATGTCGCTATCCGTTTACAGCCAGTTTGGACTTAAGGCACCAAAACTGACAAATATAAGTTTGTAGTTGGCGGACCGGTTAGTTGCATATCCACGAGGTATTGTGGAAGACATTTTAGTAAGGTTGATAAATTCATCTTCCCAGCGGATTTCTTTATCTTGGATTGTGAAGTAGACAGGGAAATTCCCATCATTCTCGGGCGTCCATTCTTAGCAACGGGGAGAACTTGGATTGACGTACAAAAAGGTGAATTAACAATGCGAGTGGAAGACCAAGAGGTAACCTTTAATTTATTCAAGTCAATGCGATTTCTGAAAGAAGAGGGTGAATGTCTGCGGGTAGATGTCATGGAAGAAATAGTTAATCACAAGCTCAGCGGACATTATTTGGATGACCCATTAGAATATGTTTTGCTCGGGATGGACGACTACAATATTGAGGAAGAAATTGTGTATGTCAAATGGCTAGATGCAGTATCAGTTTCCAGAAAGTTCAAACAACCAGTCGATACCCTTGCTCGGCCTGAAGTGAGAGATAAAAAGTTTAAGTCATCGATAGAAGAACCACCAGTGTTGGAATTAAAACCTCTCCCATCTCATTTCCGGTATTCCTATTTGGGAAAAGCTGACACCCTACCAGTTATTGTATCGGCAGATTTGACTGACACGCAAAAAGAAAAACTGTTAAGAGTATTACGAGAGTTCAAAACAGCTATTGGATGGACTATAGCTGATATTCGGGGAATTAGTCCTTCGTTTTGTATGCACAAGATCTTATTGGAAGAGGGAGCAAAACCAACCATTGAGTAACAAAGAAGGCTGAATCCCATTATAAAGGATGTGGTGAAAAAAGAGATCATTAAATGGCTGGATGCAGGTATTTGAAAGTAGTATGCACACAAGCCAATCATGTTTGATGATAAAGCATATACTTTGTAACAATCTTATTCATTTATTAATAAAAAGTATTAATTTATTAAAGGCTTTTAATTATCTACATGGTGCTGTTTTATAATATGTGATAAACCCATAGTTTTAAGCAATGCTTTTAGAATAATGATGATGATCATTCTAATGAGATCTAAATTCTTTGAAAGCTTAAAACTAAAATAGTTCCCAATCGTTGGATTACTAAATTGGGGATTAGTGAATCCAGGATAGATTGGTACATATGTTGCTTGCTCATTGGATGAGGATGATTGATCTCATGATCATTTGTGTGGAGACACTAAAGCAAGTATGTAGGTGCTTATTAGAGAATAAGTTCCTTTGAACGTGGCTCGCTAAGGAATACCTAATGGAGTTTTATTTATCTGTCAATAGAATTTCTGTAGTGATAGTAAAGACAAGTAATCCTTGGACTTGAGATCATCATAGTATTTGTGTATGATGAGTTATACTTTGACTTATTCCTTAAGACCCTTAGGGTATATCAAAGGGTATGCTTGGGTATAATAAGTTGTACATGGAGATAATGTATGATCAATAAAGAATCTACCACTTCTAATAAAAGAAGAGAAATGTCCTATGTGATTCGTTAAATGACAACCCAAGAGTCCTTGGTTAAAGCGTAATGAAATTAGAAAGAAGTTTCTAATTTGCATTATTTGAGTTGTGCATTTAAGAGTCGAAATACATATAATTAAATAAAATAAGACTTGACAAGTAATTCCATGTCTTATATTTAATTGGGACATCATGGTGGAAGGATTGAATCAGACCAAGAACTATTTACTCAAAGGTTCTTTAATGATTAATGTTGAAATCTATATTATCCGGAAAGTCGTTGATCGCTAGGGAGGCTTATCCCTATCAGTAGAATAAATATTATTTATTTAAATAAATTAATTGTTTAATTTATTTATTTAAATAAGATTAGAATTGTTCTAATTGATTTATTCACAATAGGTTTAATATGGAGAACCTAAAGGGTCACACCATAAAAGGAAGAATAATTATTTAAGAAGTTAATGGCATAATCGTAATAATATGTTAAGTATATTTAATTTAATCTATGGTGATAGAATAAATTAAATAGCTTAATATTTATTATTTAATATTTTAGAAATATTAAATATAAATTAATAAGAGGAGTCTTATTAATATTATTACAATTATTATTATTTTAATTTCTAAAAGAGTTTAGGAATTAATTTAATATAAGTACTCTCATTTATTCCTAATTGGATTAGGAAGCAAAATTAGTTAAAGGAGTTTAATTAATTATCCCTAATAAGATTAGGGAGCTTAATTAATTAAAAGAATTTAATTAATTAAATAAATCCCAATTCCTTAATTGTTAAGGTGGGTTGCCCACATCTATTAATAAGAGGAGTCTTATTATGGGTGAGGGGTTGTTGATTTTTACAACGACATAATTCCAATTTGTTGGAGAGTAGTACTTTTCTATAGAGATAGGAAAACTAGGGTTGAGCAATAACCCTTCTTCTTGAATTTTCTTCTTCCTGGTGGATCACCTCAGAGGTCAAACACTTGGGTGGTCGACGTTGATCAAAGGAAGAAACCTAACCTGGGTGGATTCAAGTTGAACGCGAAAAGGATTGGAGGTGAACTTGTGCACTGAGGAAGCTTCCTGATCTTCAAGGGTATATCTGTTTCTTCTTTATCTTTTCGTTTAATTAATAATTGTGCATAAAAGGTGATCCGGTATATGGTTTGTAAATTTTTAAACTCTGATTTTACACGCTTCCGCATTAATTTTGCAATTTGATTGCGTTCTAGAATATTACAAACCTAACAGTGGCATCAGAGCCAAACCTTTATGCAAATTATTAATTGTTTTAATTTAATATGTATATTGATATGTGTTTAGAATAATTTAATTGGGCATAATTTAATTGTATAAAATTCAAAAAAAAATAAAAAAAATAAAAAAAATGGTGCAGATCATGTATTACGGAAAACATGCTTTCATTCTAAGTTACTATATATATTAACGTGAATATAAAGTTTCAATAAAGGTAATCATGATATCTCTTTTATAACAATCGATTAATCATGATGGCTTTCATTTGGATCTATTTAAAAAAAAAAAAACAAAGTTTAGGAACTTACGGATATTCATGTAAGGCAAAGGTACTTTGCGTTTTGCAAAAAACAAAGGAACTTAAGGATATATATATATAATATATATATATATATATATATATTATTCTTAATTATTATATAATTAAAATAAAAGTTTATTTTAATTTTAAAATAAAGGTTTATTTCAATATTAAAATATAAAGTTTTATTTTAATATTTTAATAATTTTATAATTAAAATAAAAGTTTATTTTAATTTAAAATAAAAGTTTATTTTAATTTTAAAATAATAGGTTTATTTTAATTTTAAAATTAGAATTTCATGCTAACTAATTAGAGTTGGAATTGGATTCCATGATAACTAATTGGAGTTGAAATTGATTTCATTTTTCCTAAAATAAAGGAGTTTATTTATGAATAGGAAATAAATCCATCTTTCCTTAAATAAAGGAGTTTATTTAGATATGAAATAAGATTTCATATTATTCAAAATAAAAGAGTTTATTTGTGAATAGGAAAGAGAATCCTAATTTCCTTAAATAAAGGAGTTTATTTAAATATGAAATAAGATTTCATATTATTCAAAATAAAGGAGTTTATTTGTGAATAGGAAAGAATATCCGTGTTTCCTTTAATAAAAGATTTTTTTTTTTACATGGAATTGGATTCCATAATTAATTAAAATAAAGGAGTTTATTTTGATTAAAGATTTTGATTAAAATAAAATAGTTTATTTTATTCAAAATTGGATAAATTAAAATAAAATAGTTTTATTTTGATTTAAATTTGGATTAAAATAAAGGAGTTTATTTTGATTCAAAATTAGATTTTATACTAACTAAATTTGCCCATTAAATGATATCAATATATATATTAAATGTTTATTATTCATGAGATGAATGTTATTTATTGATGCATATGGTGATGTGTGTATGATAATAAATGGGATTGATTATGGACTATTGACCAATATGATTGGATTTTATTTTAGTTGGATGCATGAATGTATGGGTTTTATTAAATGGAATTCTGCGTGCACTCGCCGTCTTCTCTAATTTTTTCTTAATGTAAATTCTATCTCTCTCCTATGTACTTCCCTCGATCACGATCAAGGTTTCTATTTATTTTAAATAGTTTTGTAATAGAAATATTTAGAATTAATTTTGAAGAATTGGAGATCAAGGAGCAAGGAGCTTGCCAATAAGACCCGTTTCAATGGAGCCCAAGTTTAAATGTAATAGTTATATTTAAATATTATTTCTTCGCACCCCTAGGGTTTGACCTTTTGGTTCACTTGGTGGCTCTAGTGAACCAAACTAGAATAAAAGTCCATAATCAATCCGGATAGAATATAGTATTCTATATGTGCATGCTTATACTATATATATATATTATATATTATGCAAACATGCTTCTTGCATGTTCATTAATATGACGCGATTTTATATATATATATGTATGCTGCGCTAAACAAGATGAGACAAATTAATAACAAACCCTCAATTTTTATATTAAGTCTAAAGCGCTCAAAGATATTTGGAATATCGAACGTCACCTTCTAGCATGATAAAATTAATAGAGTATTAAATATTTAATATGAGTTTGTTGTGTCACCACAAGGCAAGTATTAAGTATTTAAGATGTTAATTTATCACATTTGATGCTTATAAAGAAAATTGAACGATATTGTTTTGTTGTGTCACCACAAGGATGATATTTTCTTTTTGAATATATGGAGTGCTAGGTCTGGACTTAACTTGGATAATTTTGATTCGGATGTGCCACCTCTTGATCAAAATAATCTAAGAGGCAAAATACAAGGAGTTGCATAGTTGATGTAATTGACAAAAGTTGTCTACCTATTTATTTATATATAGTTTGTTGTGTCACCACAAGGCTATATACATTTGAAATGGGATCTTTATTCTCACTAGCAAATCTTTAATTAGATTTTGCCGAACTATATAAGTGAGGGTAATATAGTTTGAAGAAAATAGTGGGAGATACCAATTTAAAACAAGACCTAATTTATTTTGGTAATTAATAAAAGAATGTATGTTAAAATGTTGTTAATTACAAATTCATTTACAAAATTTTACAATATCTAAAATTACTATCACTACAAAGCATATTAGATGCTAAATTAACCAGACCGAATTAAATGGATTGGTTAAGGAATTTGAGAATAGTTCTCATAGCTGAAAAGCTATCTTATGTCCTCAATACGCCTATCCCTGCAATGGTTGCGCATAATGCCCTCGAGGAAGAGATTGCTACTTTTAGAAAGTGGCAAAATGATGCCTGATTGGCTCAACGCATCATGCTCGTATCCATGAGTAACAAGCTTCAACGCCACAAGCTGAAACTATGGATACTTCTACTATACTCCTACACGCCAAGTAGTTGATGGTGAGGAAAGTAGGACCTGATAGATATCGAGATATCTAAGGAGCTCTTCCGATCTAGAATGACCAATGACACTACAAGATGATGGATAAAAGTCTTAACATTATCAATTTGATTGATCAATTAGACAACGAGTTTTGTCATGGATGGAGAGTTGAGCCAAGATTTGATCTTGCACTCACCCCGGACTCCTTTCATTATTGTTGTGAATTTTTCATATGAACAAGCTAGATATCGCCTCACCGATTTGCTTAACATGTTGAAAAATGTTGAGAGTCACTTTCCAACCAAGAAAGACCATGTCTTACTGGTAGGGGCCAAAGGATCTTCTGAAAAGAAGAACGATTCAAAGAAGGTAAATAGAAAGGCAAAAACAAAGGATAATAAGAATAAAACTGATACAGATAGCAAAGGAGTTTGCTTCCACTACAATAAGCCTGGACACTGGAAAGAAACTGCAAGAAGCATCTTGCAGAGGCTAACCACAGAAGCTTAGTGAAGTTTCGGTTACAATACAGTTTTTGTTCATGATTGAAATAAATTTTCTTTAAGTCAAGGTTCTACTTGGGTATAGGATACCGACTTTGGTTATCATAAATATAGATTTATGAAGGGACCAAGCAGAAGTAGAAAGTTAAACAAAGATAAGTAATCCTATGTGTGGAAAATATAGCAAAGGTTGCCATATTAGCCATAGAAACTTATAGTTTAGCAATGCCTACGGGCAAATCTATTAAGTCAATAAGTTGTTATTGTATTCCAGTTCTTGTTAAAAATATTATTTCCATTTTATTGTTGGACAATGAAATCTTTGGTATTATAATTAAGAACAATTGTTGTTCTATTTATAATAATAATGTTTTGTATAGGACTGGAATATCACTTAATGGATTTTGGATACTTGACTTATGTAAAAATTATTTTGCATATTGAACAAATTAGTATAAGAAAAGGAGATGATCATTCAAAGAGTTGAATGTGTGTATTTGTTAAAATACAAGTGTGAATTATTTGAAAGGTTCAAAGAATTTCGAAGTGAAACAAATTGGCAATGTATTAAGATTCTTTGATTAGATCAAGGAATAAATACTTGTGCAATAAGTTTCTAGATCATCTCAAATGGTTTTCTCATAATGGAAACATCCCGACACGCAATAATTGATTGATGTATCTGAATGGAAAAATCATACCTTATTGAACATGGTGCGGTCCAAAATGATTTTACCGACATTCCAAAGATCCTTCTCAGGATCATATCCTAGAAATGGTCGCATATCTACAAAAGGTAACCTCGAAATCAAAGCCCCAAGACTCCATAAAAGTTATGATGGGGAGGATTCCTAATCTTAAGTATGTTAAGATAAGGGGTTGTCCAACTTATGTGAAACGCTTTCAAAGGATAAGCTTGGGACAAGATTTGACAAATACAGATTTGTGGGACATCCTAAAGTAAGTTTAGGGTAAATGTTCTATAATTCTACTTAGCAAAAGGTGTTTATTGCGAAACACGCTTCCTTCTAAGATAAAGGTGTTTATCAATGAAAGGGCTAGTGGGAGGATAATAGATCTTGAAAAGTTCAAGAACCACAAAACACTATAAGTCAAATAAGAGGAACCTATAGATAGACCTATTGTACCACAACCGAATCGTAAATCTGGAATAGTACCAAAGATACCTAGGAGGTATGGATTCATCATGGATGATGATGATGAGGTACACATCATAGAAGATGATGATCCAGAGTTACATTCGATGAGGTAAAAGACTCTAGTGTGTACAAAAGGGTCAGTGGGAGCGTCGTGAAATTTCTAGTATTATATGTTGATATACTACGGATGAGGAATTACATACCAATGCTACAATCAGTAAAGATAAAGTTGTCTAAACATTCCTCCATGAATGGTTTGGGAAGAGTATCTTAATTGGGGATAAAATCTATATAGATAGATTTAAGAGGATGCTCGACTTAACCCAAGGAACGTATATTCATTTGATGCTAAAGTCGTTTAGCATGGCAAACTCAAGAGATGTCTCATGTCGATGAGTTATGGAGTGAATCTCTTAATAGTCCCCACAGACTCCAAAAGAGAGATCACATGAGTAACTATCATGTATGCAATGAAATATACGAGACCTGATGTTGATCAGTCATATTCTGGAGAAGTTCACTGTGAGTCAGTGAAAAACATCTTAAAGTTCTTAACCACCACTAAGGATATGATCATACATGGTGGGTCTGAATTAAAACTAGAGGGCTTAACAAACTCAAGTTTTTCGTATGCACAAAGACGATGTAGAAAAATCCACTTTAAGGTAAAGGGTTACCTTGAGCGGTGGTGCAGTTGAATCGAAAGGTTCCAAACAAAGAAAGAGTTCTTTGGTTTAGTGATAAAGACAAAGTATATAGCTATAAATGAAGTCGCAAGATGATTGTTTGGATTAAAAGTTCATTACGTAACTAGGAATAGTTCCCAAGTCTCATCTTGGATCTAAACATGTGTTGTGGCATTTTCATTTGATTATTAGAATCATTGAAAGATGGGAAATCACTATAGAGATAGTGGACTCTCAAGAACAACATTACATATCCATTAACTAAAGCTTATCCAATGCCAGGATAATCGTCACTTAGAGAAGAAGAGTATAAGATACCCATGACGATTGGCTTTTAGTGCAAGTGGGAGATTGAAAGTAGTATGCACACAAGCCAATCATGTTTGATGATAAAGCATATACTTTGTAATAATCTTATTCATTTATTAATAAAAGTATTAATTTATTAAAGGCTTTTAATTATCTACATGATGTTTGTTTTATAATATGTGATAAACCCATAGTTTTAAGCAATGCTTTTAGAATAATGATGATGATCATTCTAATGAGATCTAAATTCTTTGAAAGCTTAAAACTAAAATAGTTCCCAATCGTTGGATTACTAAATTGGGGATTAGTGAATCCTGATAGATTGGTACACATATGTTGCTTGCTTCATTGGATGAGGATGATTGATCTCATGATCATTTGTGTGGAGACACTAAAGCAAGTATGTAGGTGCTTATTAGAGAATAAGTTCACCGAACGTGGCTCGCTAAGGAATACCTAATGGAGTTTTTTTCGTCAATAGGAATTTCTGTAGTGATAGTAAGACAAGTAATCCTTGGACTTGAGATCATCATAGTATCTTGTGTATGATGAGTTATACTTTGACTTATTCCTTAAGACCCTTAGGGTATATCAAAGGGTATGCTTGGGTATAATAAGTTGTATATGGAGATAATGTATGATCAATAAAGAATCTACCACTTTAATAAAAGAAGAGAAATGTCCTATGTGATTCGTTAAATGACAACCCAAAGAGTCCTTGGGTTAAGGCGTAATGAAATTAGAAAGAAGTTTCTAATTTGCATTATTTGGAGTCATGCATTTAAGAGTCGAAATACATATAATTAAATAAAATAAGACTTGTGAAGAATTCCATGTCTTATATTTAATTGGGACATCAGATGGTGGAAGGATTGAATTATGACAGAACTATTTACTCAAAGGTTCTTTAATGATTAATGTTGAAATCTATATTATCCGGAAAGTGAATTTGATCGCTAGGGGAGGCTTATCCCTATTGTAGAATAAATATTATTTATTTAAATAAATTAATTGTTTAATTTATTTATTTAAATAAGATTAGAATTGTTCTAATTGATTTATTCACAACCGGTTTAATATGGAGAACCCAAAGGGTCACACCATAAAAGGAAGAATAATTATTTAAGAAGTTAATGGCATAATCGTAATAATATGTTAAGTATATTTAATTTAATCTATGGTGATAGAATAAATTAAATAGCTTAATATTTATTATTTAATATTTTAGAAATATTAAATATAAATTAATAAGAGGAGTCTTATTAATATTATTACAATTATTATTATTTTAATTTCTAAAAGAGTTTAGGAATTAATTTAATATAAGTACTCTCATTTATTCCTAATTGGATTAGGAAGCAAAATTAGTTAAAGGAGTTTAATTAATTATCCCTAATAAGATTAGGGAGCTTAATTAATTAAAAGAATTTAATTAATTAAATAAATCCCAATTCCTTAATTGTTAAGGTGGGTTGCCCACATCTATTAATTAGAGGAGTCTTATTATGGGTGAGGGGGTTGTTGATTTTTACAACGACATAATTCCAATTTGTTGGAGAGTACGCCCTTTTTCTATAGAGATAGGAAAAACTAGGGTTGAGCCAATAACCCTTCTTTTGAATTTTCTTCTTCCTTGGTGGATCACCTCAGAGGCCAAATACTTGGGTGGCTAACTTTGATCAAAGGAAGAAACCAACCCGGTGGATTCAAGTTGAACGCGAAAAGGATTGGAGGTGAACTTGCACCGAGGAAGTTTCGGATCTTCAAGGGTATGATTGTTTCTTTATATTTTTCGCTTAATTAATAATTGTGCATAAAGGGTGATCCGGGTATATGGTTTGTAAATTTTTAAACTCGATTTTACACGCTTCGCATTAATTTTTGCAATTTGATTGCGTTCTGAATATTACAAACCTAATGTTGGCATCAGAGCCAAACCTTTATGCAAATTATTAATTGTTTTAATTTAATATGTATATTGATATGTGTTTAGAATAATTTAATTGGGCATAATTTAATTGTATAAAATTCAAAAAAAAAAAAAAAAAAAAAAAAAATGCAGATCATGTATTACATTGAAAACATGCTTTCATTCTAAGTTACTATATATATTAACGTGAATATAAAGTTTCAATAAAGGTAATCATGATATCTCTTTTTAATAACAATCGATTAATCATGATGGCTTTCATTTGGATCATGCCTTTAAAAAAAAAAAAAAAACAAAGTTTAGGAACTTACGGATATTCAAGGGCAATATATATCTGCGGTTTTAAAAAAACAAAGGAACTTACGGATATATATATATAATAGTTATATATATATATATATTATTCTTAATTATTATATAATTAAAATAAAAAGTTTATTTTAATTTTAAAATAAAAGGTTTATTTCAATATTAAAATATAAAGTTTTATTTTAATATTTTAATAATTTTATAATTAAAATAAAAGTTTATTTTAATTTAAAATAAAAAGTTTATTTTAATTTTAAAATAATAGGTTTATTTTAATTTTAAAATTAAAATTTCATGCTAACTAATTAGAGTTGGAATTGGATTCCATGATAACTAATTGGAGTTGAAATTGGATTTCATTTTTCCTAAAAATAAAGGAGTTTATTTATGAATAGGAAATAAATCCATCTTTCCTTAAATAAAGGAGTTTATTTAGATATGAAATAAGATTTCATATTATTCAAAATAAAAGAGTTTATTTGTGAATAGGAAAGAGAATCCTAATTTCCTTAAATAAAGGAGTTTATTTAAATATGAAATAAGATTTCATATTATTCAAAATAAAGGAGTTTATTTGTGAATAAGGAAAGAATATCCGTGTTTCCTTTAATAAAAGATTTTTTTTTTTACATGGAATTGGATTCCATAATTAATTAAAATAAAGGAGTTTATTTTGATTAAAGATTTTGATTAAAATAAAATAGTTTATTTTATTCAAATTGGATAAATTAAAATAAAATAGTTTTATTTTGATTTAAATTTGGATTAAAATAAAGGAGTTTATTTTGATTCAAAATTAGATTTTATACTAACTAAATTTGCCCATTAAATGATATCAATATATATATTAAATGTTTATTATTCATGAGATGAATGTTATTTATTGATGCATATGGTGATGTGTATGATAATAAATGGGATTGATTATGGACTATTGACCAATATGATTGGATTTTATTTTAGTTGGATGCATGAATGTATGGGTTTTATTAAATGGGGTCTGCGTACCTCGTCTTCTCTAATTTTTTTCTTAATGTAAATTCTATCTCTCTCCTATGTACTTCCCCTTGACTGCTGATCAAGGTTTCTATTTATTTTAAATAGTTTTGTAATAGAAATATTTAGAATTAATTTTGAAGAATTGGAGATCAAGGAGCAAGGAGCGCTTGAAGACCCGTTTGTAATGGAGCCCGGGTTTAAATGTAATAGTTATATTTAAATATTATTTCTTGCACCCCTAGGGGGAGACCTTTTGGTTCACTTGGTGGCTCTAGTGAACCAAACTAGAATAAAAGTCCATAATCAATCCAGGATAGAATATAGTATTCTATATGTGCATGCTTATACTATATATATATATATATATATTATGCAAACATGCTTCGCATGTTCATTAATACGACGCCGTATTTTATATATATATATGTATAATGCTGCGCTTAAACAAGATGAGACAAATTAATAACAAACCCCTCAAATTTTATATTAAGTCCTAAGCGCTCAAAGATATTTGGAATATCGAACGTCCGCTTTCTAGCATGATAAAATTAATAGAGTATTAAATATTTAATATGAGTTTGTTGTGTCACCACAAGGCAAGTATTAAGTATTTAAGATGTTAATTTATCACATTTGATGCTTATAAAGAAAATTGAACGATATTGTTTTGTTGTGTCACCACAAGGATGCTATTTTTCTTTTTTGAATATATGGAGTGCTAGGTCGGACTTAACTTGGATAATTTTGATTCGGATGTGCCACCACTTGATCAAAATAATCTAAGAGGCAAAATACAAGGAGTTGCATAGTTGATGTAATTGACAAAAGTTGTCTACCTATTTATTTATATATAGTTTGTTGTGTCACCACAAGGCTATATACATTTGAAATGGGATCTTTATTCTCACTAGCAAATCTTTAATTAGATTTTACCGAACTATATAAATGAGGGTAATATAGTTTGAAGAAAATAGTGGGAGATACCAATTTAAAAACAAGACCTAATTTATTTTGGTAATTAATAAAAGAATGTATGTTAAAATGTTGTTAATTACAAATTCATTTACGTAATTTTACAATGTCTAAAATTACTATCACAAAGCATATTAGATGCTAAATTAACCGTAATCAATTAAATGGATTGGTTAAGGAATTTGAGAATAGTTCTCATAGTCGAAAAGCTATCTTATGTCCTCAATACGCCTATCCTCGCAATGGTTGCAGCATAATGCCTCACGAGGAAGAGATTGCTACTTTTAGAAAGTGGCAAAATGATGCACGATTGGCTCAACGCATCATGCTCGTATCCATGAGTAACAAGCTTGTTGTCGACTGAAACTATGGATACTTCTACTATATTCCCCGCACGTCAAGTAGTTGATGGTGAGAAAGTAGGACCGATAGATATCGAGATATCTAAGGAGCTCTTCCGATCTAGAATGACCGATGACACTACAAAGATGGATAAAAGTCCTTAACATTATCAATTTGATTGATCAATTAGGACAACGAAGTTTTGTCATGGATGGAGAGTTGAGCCAAGATTTGATCTTGCACTCACTCCCGGACTCCTTTCATTAATTGTTGTGAATTTTTCATATGAACAAGCTAGATATCGGCCTCACCGATTTGCTTAACATGTTGAAAAATGTTGAGAGTCACTTTCCACCAAGAAAGACCATGTCTTACCGGTAGGGGCCAAAGGATCTTCTCGAAAAGAAGAACGATTAAAGAAGTTAAATAGAAAGGCAAAAACAAAGGATAATAAGAATAAAAAGCGACATATGAGATAAGCAAAGGAGTTTGCTTCCACTACAATAAGCCCTGGACACCGGAAAGAAACTGCAAGAAGCATCTTGCGAGAGGCTAACCAAAGAAGCTTAGTGAAGTTTGATTTACATAATACGCTTTTTGTTCATGATTGAAATAAATTTTCTTTAAGTCAAGGTTCTACTTGGGTATAGGATACCGACTTTGGTTATCATAAATATAGATTTATGAAGGACCAAGGTAGTAGTAAAGTTAAACAAAGATAAGTAATCCTATGTGTGGAAAATATAGCAAAGGTTGCCATATTAGCCATAGAAACTTATAGTTTAGCAATGCCTACGGGCAAATCTATTAAGTCAATAAGTTGTTATTGTATTCCAGTTCTTGTTAAAAATATTATTTCCATTTTATTGTTGGACAATGAAATCTTTGGTATTATAATTAAGAACAATTGTTGTTCTATTTATAATAATAATGTTTTGTATAGGACTGGAATATCACTTAATGGATTTTGGATACTTGACTTATGTAAAAATTATTTTGCATATTGAACAAATTAGTATAAGAAAAGGAGATGATCATTCAAAGAGTTGAATGTGTGTATTTGTTAAAATACAAGTGTGAATTATTTGAAAGGTTCAAAGAATTCTGAAGTGAAACAAATTGGCAATGTATTAAGATTCTTTGATTAGATCAAGGAATAAATACTTGTGCAATAAGTTTCTAGATCATCTCAAATGGTTTTCTCATAATGGAAACATCCTGATACGCAATAATTGATTGATGTATCTGAAAGGAAAAATCATACCTTATTGAACATGGTACGGTCCAAAATGATTTTACCGACATTCCAGTATCCTTCTAGGATCATATCCTAGAAATGGCTGCATATCTACAAAAAGGTAACCTCGAAATCCAGCCCCAAGACTCCATAAAAGTTATGGACGGGGAGGATTCCTAATCTTAAGTATGTTAAGATAAGGGGTTGTCCAACTTATGTGAAACGCTTTCAAAGGATAAGCTTGGGACAAGATTTGACAAATACAGATTTGTGGGACATCCTAAAGTAAGTTTAGGGTAAATGTTCTATAATTCTACTTAGCAAAAGGTGTTTATTAAGAAACACGCTTCCTTCTAAGATAAAGGTGTTTATCAATGAAAAGGCTAGTGGGAGGATAATAGATCTCAAAAGTTCAAGAACCACAAAACACTATAAGTCAAATAAGAGGAACCTATAGATAGACCTATTGTACCACAAACCGAATCGTAAATCGGAATAGTACCAAAGATACCTAGGAGGTATGGATTCATCATGGATGATGATGATGAGGTACACATCATGAAGATGATGATCCGAGTTACATTCGATGAGGTAAAGACTTCTAGTGTGTACAAAAGGGTCGATGGGAGCGTCGTGAAATTTCTAGTATTATATGTTGATATACTACGGATGAGGAATTACATACCAATGCTACAATCAAGAAAGATAAAGTTGTCTAAACATTCCTCCATGAATGGTTTGGGAAGAGTATCTTAATTGGGGATAAAATCTATATAGATAGATTTAAGAGGATGCTCGACTTAACCCAAGGAACGATATTCATTTGATGCTAAAGTCGTTTAGCATGGCAAACTCCAAGAGATGTCTCATGTCGATGAGCTATGGAGTGAATCTCTTAATAGTCCCCACAGACTTAAAAAAGAGAGATCACATGAGTAATTATCATGTTTGCAATAAAATATACGAGACACGATGTTGATCACCATATTCTCGAGAAGTTCAACGAGTCGCTGAAAAACATCTTAAAGTTCTTAACCAAAGACTAAGGATATGATCATACATGGTGGGTCCGAATTAAAACTAGAGGGCTTAACAAACTCAAGTTTTCGAGATGCATAAAGACGATGTAAAAATCCACTTTAAGGTAAAGGGTTACCTTGAAGCAGTGGTGCAATGAATCGAAAGGTTCCAAACAAAGAAAGAGTTGTTCTTTGGTTTAGTGATAAAGACAAAGTATATAGCTATAAATGAAGCTGCAAGATGATTGTTTGGATTAAAAGTTCATTCTGTAACTAGGAATAGTTCCCAAGTCTCATCTTGGATCTAAACATGTGTTGTGGCATTTTCATTTGATTATTAGAATCATTGAAAGATGGGAAATCACTATAGAGATAGTGGACTCTCAAGAACAACATTACATATCCATTAACTAAAGCTTATCCAATGCCAGGATAATCGCCACTTAGAGAGAAGAAGAGTATAAGATACCATGACGATTGGCTTTTAGTGCAAGTGGGAGATTGAAAGTAGTATGCACACAAGCCAATCATGTTTGATGATAAAGCATATACTTTGTAACAATCTTATTCATTTATTAATAAAAAGTATTAATTTATTAAAGGCTTTTAATTATCTACATGGTCTTGTTTTATAATATGTGATAAACCCATAGTTTTAAGCAATGCTTTTAGAATAATGATGATGATCATTCTAATGAGATCTAAATTCTTTGAAAGCTTAAAACTAAAATAGTTCCCAATCGTTGGATTACTAAATTGGGGATTAGTGAATCGGGATAGATTGGTACATACGTTGCTTGCTCATTGGATGAGGATGATTGATCTCATGATCATTTGTGTGGAGACACTAAAGCAAGTATGTAGGTGCTTATTAGAGAATAAGTTCACTGAACGTGGCTCGCTAAGGAATACCTAATGGAGTTTTATTTGCCTGTCAATAGGAATTCCTGTAGTGATAGTAGTACAAGTAATCCTTGGACTTGAGATCATCATAGTATCTTGTGTATGATGAGTTATACTTTGACTTATTCCTTAAGACCCTTAGGGTATATCAAAGGGTATGCTTGGGTATAATAAGTTATACATGGAGATAATGTATGATCAATAAAGAATCTACCACTTCTAATAAAAAGAAGAGAAATGTCCTATGTGATTCGTTAAATGACAACCCAAGTGAGTCCTTGGTTAAGGCGTAATGAAATTAGAAAGAAGTTTCTAATTTGCATTATTTGGAGTTGTGCATTTAAGAGTCGAAATACATATAATTAAATAAAATAAGACTTGACAAGAATTCCGTATGCCTTATATTTAATTGGGACATTCAGATGGTGGAAGGATTGAATTCAGTCAAGAACTATTTACTCAAAGGTTCTTTAATGATTAATGTTGAAATCTATATTATCCGGAAAGTCGTTGATCGCTAGGAGGCTTATCCCTATTGTAGAATAAATATTATTTATTTAAATAAATTAATTGTTTAATTTATTTATTTAAATAAGATTAGAATTGTTCTAATTGATTTATTCACAATAGGTTTAATATGGAGAACCTAAAGGGTCACACCATAAAAGGAAGAATAATTATTTAAGAAGTTAATGGCATAATCGTAATAATATAGTTAAGTATATTTAATTTAATCTATGGTGATAGAATAAATTAAATAGCTTAATATTTATTATTTAATATTTTAGAAATATTAAATATAAATTAATAAGAGGAGTCTTATTAATATTATTATAATTATTATTATTTTAATTTCTAAAAGAGTTTAGGGATTAATTTAATATAAGTACTCTCATTTATTCCTAATTGGATTAGGAAGCAAAATTAGTTAAAGGAGTTTAATTAATTATCCCTAATAAGATTAGGGAGCTTAATTAATTAAAAGAATTTAATTAATTAAATAAATCCCAATTCCTTAATTGTTAAGGTGGGTTGCCCACATCTATTAATAAGAGGAGTCTTATTATGGGTGAGGGGGTTGTTGATTTTTACAACGACATAATTCCAATTTATTGGAGAGTACGCCCTTTTTCTATAGAGATAGGAAAAACTAGGGTTGAGCCAATAACCCTTCTTCTTGAATTTTCTTCTTCCTTGGTGGATCACCTCTAGAGGCCAAACACTTGGGTGGCTGACGTTGATCAAAGGAAGAAACCTAACCCGGTGGATTCAAGTTGAACGCGAAAAGGATTGGAGGTGAACTTGTACCTGAGGAAGCTCGGATCTTCAAGGGTATGTCTGTTCTTCATATCTTTTCGTTTAATTAATAATTGTGCATAAAGGGTGATCCGGGTATATGGTTTGTAAATTTTTAAACTCTGATTTTACACGCTTCCGCATTAATTTTGCAATTTGATTGCGTTTTAGAATATTACAAACCTAATAAAGATTATCTATCCAATCTCGAATAGTTCATGGGTAAGTCTCACATGCAATGCGCTTCAAGAAAAGGGGGAATAACGGTAGTGAAAAATGAAACGAATGAACTCATCCCGACTAGAACGGTTACAGGCTGGAGAGTATGTATGGATTACCGCAAACTGAATAAAGCCACACACAAGGATCACTTTCCCTTGCCTTTCATTGATCGATCTTTCGGATAGGTTCAAGGGACATCGGTTTTTTATCGTTCATTGGATGGATATTCGGATATAATCAGATTGCCATAAATAGGAAGATCAAGAAAAACAACATTCACATACCCTTACGGTACGTTTGTATTCTGGCGTATGTCTTTTGGTTTGTGCAATGCTCCAACAACTTTTCAACGGTGCGTGATGGCCATCTTCTCGGATATGGTAGAACATAACTTGGAAGTGTTCATGGATGACTTTTTCGTATTTGGTGATAGTTTCAACTTATGCTTGAACAATTTGGTTTTAGTATTAAAGCGCTGTGTGGAGACAAATCTAGTTCTCAACTGGGAAAAGGGTCACTTCATGGTGCAAAAAGAGATAATTCTGGGGCATAAGGTTTCCGTAGCAAGGCTAGAGGTTGATAAAGCAAAAATTGAGACGATTGAGAAACTACCTCCTCCAACATCTATGAAGGGAATACAGAGCTTCTTGGGACATGCGGGTTTCTATAGATGATTTATTAAAGATTTTTCCAAAATTTCAAAACCCTTATGTTCCCTCTTGGAGAAAGATGTGTTGTTTAAGATGGATCAGTTGTGCTTAGATGCTTTCGAAATATTGAAAAATAAATTAGTTTCAGCTCCAATTATAGTGGCTCCCGACTGGACTTTACCGTTTGAGTTGATGTGCGATGCCAGTGATTACGTAGTTGGAGCAGTATTGGGACAACGTCAAGATAAAATCTTTCACATCATATACTACTCCAGCAAGACGTCGACAAATGCTTAGTTGAATTACACTACCACAGAAAAAGAATTACTTATGGTAGAGTTTGCCTTTGACATGTTCAAAACGTATCTAATAGGGACCAAAGTAATCGTCTACGCTGATCATTCTGTTATTAAGTATTTGATTTAGAAGAAGGATGCCAAACCACGGTTAATACGGTGGGTGCTTTTGCTAAAAGAATTTTATTTGGAGATCAGAGATAGAAAAGGTACCGAAAACCAGGTGGCGGATCATCTTTTGCGATTAGAAAATGTGGAGGTTCAGCAAAAAGACAAAGTCGTGATCAACGAGATGTTTCCTGATGAACAACTTCTTCAAGTAACAACGACAGTGCCATGGTATGCAGATTATGTGAATTATCTGGTTAGTAATGTATTACCTCCGGATTTGAACTCGCAACAATAGAAAAAGTTTCTCCACGATGTCCGACAATACTTTTGGGAAGAACCATTTTTGTTTAAGACTTGTGCGGATCAAATGATTAGACGATGTGTGCCACAAGAGGAGATGGATAGCATATTAGGTCATTTCCATTCATCGGATTATGGAGGTCACTACGCGGGTGATAGGACACCAGCCAAAGTGTTGCAGTCAGGATTTTTCTGGCCCACCTTATTTAAAGACGCATATCTCTATGTGTTAAAGTGTGATCGGTGTCAACGAGTAGGCAATATATCCAAACGCAATGAAATGCTGCTTAATACCATTTTGGAGGTTGAGTTATTCGATGTATAGGGAATTAACTTTATAGGACCCTTCCCATCATCCTTCAATAATCAAGACATTACATTGGCGAGAGACTATGTTTCAAAATGGGTAGAAGTCGCAATTTTACCAACTAATGATGCCAAGGTCAGTATTACGGTTCTTGAAGAAAAATAATTTCACACGATTTGGTACCGCAAACGATAATTAGTGATGAGGAACTCTCATCGTAATAAGCAGATTCACTAAATTGCTCACAAATTATGGGTCCGACATAAGATTGCAATACAGTATCATCCCCAAACCAATGGCCAAGCGGAAGTCTCGAATCGGGAAGTTAAGTTTAATTTTGGAAAAGGTTATAAACCGTTGAGGAAAGATTGGGCAATGCGATTAAATGATGCCTTATGGGCATATCGAACAGCTTACAAGAATCCTATCGGCATGTCACCTTACAGAATGGTCTACGGCAAGGCATGTCATCTTCCGGTAGAGTTAGAACATAATGCATACTGGGTAATTCGTAAGCTGAATTTTGACTTACAATCAGCTGGGGATAAACGATTAATGCAGCTAAATAAAATGGACGAATTATGGCATAATGCTTATGAAAATGCCAAACTATACAAAGAGAAAGTCAAAACATGGACGATAAGAAAATCATTGATCGTAAGTTCGAACCGGGACAACAAGTATTGCTTTTTAACTCTAGATTGAGGTTATTTCCCAGTAAATTAAAATCCCGTTAGTCAGGACCTTTTGTGGTTATATCTTCGCTCCACACGGGAATGTTGAAGTTGAGGAACCTACTTCAAAGCGAACCTTCAAGGTGAATGGCCAACGGCTTAAGCATTATTGGAGTGGACCCATCGATCGCCAACCTACGGCTATGCACCTCTCTGATCCAGTGGACAATTGAGCAACACAGCAAAGTCGGGCTGACAACTTTAAACCAAGCGCTGTGGGGAGGCAACCCCAAGATTATTTTATTCTTTATTTCTTTCTTTTATCTTTTTTTTCAGCATTTTTATTAATTTATTTTAGGAGTAAAATAATTTAGCTACAGAATCGTAGAATTTTTATGTGTATCTCTAGTGCTTACGCATTTGGTTATTATGTTAGGAAGGATAATCAACTAGTACTACGGGTCCGAAGCCAGCGCCCCGGCGTTTCAAATCAGTAGCCTAAATTCTGTCACAATGCCCCGGCGTTATCCTACAGGTATAAGCCAGCGCCCCAACGCTATAGGCGTGTTATGGTTATTGATGCTCAGCGCCCCGACGCTCTAGCATAACACGAACGCAGCGCCCCGGCGCTAGAACCCATCTGCAGACACTATTGCTCAGCGCCCCGATGCTCGATTCCAATTCAAACGCAGCGCCCCGACGCTAGAAGTCCCTGCCAGATTTCGCCTTTACAAGACCCTCAAAGCTTCCTTTTACTAGCATAACCCCAAATACTTCAAAGGTCGGGTCGTTAAGAGTCCTAATTCGGCTACAAGTTTACTCGGTTTCCACTTTCTTCACTCTTTAAAATTCTCCCCACGTTCAGCCACTCTCCATTTCTCTCTTTCTAGTAACTGATCTTCTATTTAATTGGGCTATAAGGTGCATTGCTATATCACATGTTAATCCATCTCTCTCTATAATTCAATTTGCTCTACTGATTCTCATCACCAAGGTAAGATTTGGTTTACACACACACATCCGATGTGGATCTCCCATTCATTTATGTGTGGTGTTGATTGCATGCATATTAGGAATTGCTAGGTTCTTTTTCACAATATTAATCATTCTGATATGTGTTTGCATGATTTCTATAAGAGATGTCTGGTACGCCCATCAATTGTTTGATAAAATCTCTACATGGGTTTCTATTGCTAATTTACATTAGCTTCATTTCTATTATATGCCGTCACATGCTTTTCGAGTTAATGCTCACCAGGAAGTACACATGCAATGCTTAATTGGTTTCGACTGCATAAAATCTCACCATGTATTGAACCTAAAAGGCATATTTTACTTGGTATTTCTCAATGTTAAATTTAATATTGTTGTGAGAGGTTCTGCATACAGTTGTGTGAAGCAAATGATTGTCCTAAACATGTTACTTCTTACATACAGTTGTTGTTTGACCAATTTTTGACACGTTAGGCCATTCAGTCCGGCGTGAAAATTTATGCTAGTGTGTGCTTAACCGCAACCCATAACCTTGTTACACAATGCTATCCTCCGTCGAAGTTTGGGGGTCGTGTTATGGTTACGTAATTTTGTATCATATCTGTACAAAATGCTAATACGTGTGTATGTGTTGTCAATTGCAGAATATTCGAGATGGCCTCAAAGCGTCAACGAGGAGAAGGTTCTGGGTCCGCCTCGGCTCCCCCAAAATTTGACAGTCGTTGGTTCGTGAGTGCCGTGGCCCAAGAACGATATAATCATATGGCCACCCGCTCACTAGTCCCAGAACGAGGTTTAAGGCCCGACCAATCAAAAGATGGAGACATGGCTGTGATGATTATTGAGAGAAATTGGTTCACACACACCGAACAACCTGACCCAACGGTTATTACAGTGGTTAAAGAGTTTTACGCCAACGTTTCTGAGCACTTCCACTATGGAGTGTATGTGATAGGCAAGACAGTTGAATTGGCGAAGAGGACATCAACAAGATTGTTACCAAATGCCTTTAGAGGGTCAAACACAATGAATATGCCAATTTTATGAGCCAAGGACGCACTATGAAGTGATAATCCGTGAGTTTTGTCAATAAGGCACAACTTGGACAATGCGTGCATGAACGTGGTAGCATGACTTTCCAGATTTGCGCTTTTATTCTATCTGAAAAAGCTTGGTATGCCTTCATTTTGCGCAAAGTTGATGTCAGGCACACATGTCAACAATGTTACCAAGGAAAGGGTCTGTCATTGTATTCAATAGTTCAAGGCTCAAGATGGATGTGGGCCTAATTATTTAGCGATCCATTCTGAGAGCTACACGAGAAGGTACCACGGGAGGGTTACCCCACCCTTCTCTCATTTGTGCTTTATGTTCTAAGTTTGGGGTCAAATGGAAGTCGGACGAAATGATTTAGCCCCCAATGTCGATTTTGGACCATAAAATGATAAGAAGGTAACGGGTGTAGACTGGTGGTGCAAATAACCCACGTGGATTGGGCTTTATAATTCCTCAAAATGCAGCTCCACAAGCTCCTGCTCCACCTACTTATGGTCCCTCCTTCGTAGCTCACTATGGTGTTGTTCCCAATTTGGTTCAACGAGAAATTGATGGATGGTTCTATAATATTGAAGCCCAAAATATACGTTTGTTTGAACGTCAAGATGTCATCTACGGGTTTATGGTCGACTACTTGAAGGCTTAGACTTCTCTGTATGCTTAGATATACACTGGCATTGATCTTAGTCATTTCCCTACTGCTCCAGTTCTGCCTGTGTTTCCCCCTTTGATCAAGAGATGAGCGACGATGAGGACGATGCGCCCGAGGAATGATCTCGTTAGGAAAGTCCTCTATTTTACACTGCTATATTTTTCACATGAGGACATTGCTCAGTATAAGTTTGGGGGTAGTTTAGTTTTATTTTCATTTTTAGGTGGCATGTTTGTAGTAGCTTATTATGTTTTAGTCTTTTAAACTTGATGTTAACTTTAAAGTAAGTGTTGCATTTCATACATCACACGATTCCAGCTGTTATATAGTTTAAGCATATTCGGGGCCAATGATGAGACTAGAATTGCATAACCAAGTCTAGTATTGATTATTAAGCTTTTGATGTGATTTCTTGACGTGATTTAAATCTTTATCTATTTGAAACTGATATTATCAGGATAGCACATGTTAAGAAACGACCATGTTGGCTGAGTAAGTCTAAATGGCTATATAATGGATTTCTAAAAGAAAAATGCTAGTTGAATGAAAGAATAACAAGAATAGGTAGTGATGGCTGAAGTTAGACATGAATTTAAGTTTGGGGGGAAATAAAAAAAAAACGTGGCTAGTCTTGTTTCGGGGCCTTTGTTACTTGAGTAAGTAAGCCTGAGGGAGTGTCTCTACACCTAGTGCCCTAAGGTCTTAATGGTCTGGGAGTCATTGGTCGAAAGCTCACTAAGGGGTAGCACTGTTAGCCTAATGGAATGAGACATTACACAGTCATGGGAAATAGAAAAAAATGAAATGGGAAAAAGTGCAAAAAGCCCCCGTTAGAAAAAAAAATATAAAATAAAAATAAAGCATAAGTATTCCATCTTGGCCCCTGGTATTTGATAAGTGTGTGATTTTAGCCGGATCTAGTTTGTTTTTGGAGTTCTCGAGCTCATATACTGTATGATGCCTTCCAAGAAATTTATTATGTGTCGTATTTTGATTTTCATCAGTTAGCATGGTTGTTGAACACACACGCATACGATAATCGAATAATAAAGTTTAGATTTGATTATTGTTGAGAGATTAATGATTTGTCCTAATATGATGTACTAGCATGTTATTGTGATTTCTACGAGGCTGATGAGTATACTTTGTTCGCTTGATCATTGGAATTATCAATATGTAGATAGTTATAATTGCATTTTGCATGGTATATTTAGTTTTTCTTGTTGCATTGTGTTTTGTTACTTGAGGACAAATAACGATTCAAGTTTGGGGGTATTTGATGAATGGGTAATATACCCATGAATTGGATATGTTTAGGCTTGATTTATTGTTGTTTTCGAGTATTCTAGGATAGTTTTTATACGTTTACTTGTTATTTTGAAGATTAAGGTAAAACAGGGGAATAAAGGAAATTTTGGCATAGTAGAGGGCAAAAGACTAATCAACAGAAGTCATGAACCAACGTCGGGGCGCTCTAAAGTGTACTTCCCACAACGCCGAGGCGCTGAGGCCCAATCCGGCGTGCCAAGGCGCGTGCAAAGTAGAAGTTGACAAGCATTAGGAGTTTTAAAGAGGTGAAAAAGGAGTATTTAAAGAGAATTTGCTGGAAATTGAGATTCTTAACCATCATAGCTGGAAATTGATCAAGATTTCATCAGAAGATTGCGGAAGAGAATTCCAATTGAAGATTGAAGTTTGGA
Organism: Panax quinquefolius; assembly: GCA_020205615.1. Taxonomy (NCBI): domain Eukaryota; kingdom Viridiplantae; phylum Streptophyta; class Magnoliopsida; order Apiales; family Araliaceae; genus Panax; species Panax quinquefolius. The sequence goes on from CM035159.1 coordinate 17,129,827, forward strand.
AGATTTCTTTTAGAGTTTCTTCTTCTTCTTTATTTTAATTGTGTAATTCTTTTGAGATGGTTTTTATGGGATTGTTGGTTTTATTTTTCAGTATGAACTAACTTTTTAATTAAGACTACAAATTGAACCTTTTATGTCTATGAATTAGTTATTCAATTTAATCCAGTTATTTATGTCTAAGTGAATTGTTTATCATGTTTTGTGCGTAATAATTAATTGTTTGGCCAATAATTACTGTGTTACTCTAGAAAGATTCGGAAGATGAAATCTAGGGTTGAAACTGGACATGATAACATGTATGCTTAATTATTTGCATGAGATGAATAATTAGATTTGTGAATTGAATAGGAATATCTTTTCACTGCATGTAACATTTGGGAATTGGAATTTAACGGGTTTGATTTAATTATTTTGCATAGGAATATAGCAGAATTAATTGAATCGAATATTAGTTATCTCTTCACTTGGGAAAGAGCTTTTAACAACTAGAATTCCTGTTAACAATTCAGGTGGTGTAATAATTGGGTTAATTGGATAATTAGTTTGTAGTACATAATTGGGGATATTGTAATCTTAACCTTTAATTAATTGAATTAATTTCTAAAGTAATCCAGTTTTTAATTAGTCAATTTAGTTTTCTCAATTAAAAAATCACAAATTGCAGTTGTTTAAATAAAATTGAATTGGTACAGTACTAATAGTTGGAGTTTATTGATTGGAATTCCCTGTGGGTTCGACACTTAATTTTACCACTTTATTACTTGCTGACTGTGTATACTTGCACAATTAATTGATTGCAAAATCAGCCAACAGTCATATTAATATATTACTATTGATTGTAATAATAATAACAACAATAATAAGAATACTAATAGTAACAATAATAATAGCAATAATAATAAAAATAATAATAATAACAATAATAATAATAATAATAGAAATTATAATAATATTAATAATTACAATTATTATAATAATAAAAATAATAATTATAAGAATAGTAATAATTATAAGAATAAATAATAATAATAATAAAAAACAATAATAATAATAACAATTATAATAATAGCAACAATAATTGTAATTATAATAATAATAATAATAATTGTTTTATCAAGGAATATTCGTACAACAAAGACAATCATTGGTGGACTCAAAAGAATTCGGAATTATCAGTAGGATTGAAAAACGACAAAAAATATTTTATAAAAATAACTAATGGAAGTTTTCTTTCGTTATCTTTGTTGAACTACCTTAGTAGTAAAACAAAGAATACGGCGTGGTTGTATAATAACACACGGTATTGATTATTGATGCTTATGTGATAAGTCACTCGCTTTTGTTTTATTGGTATTATTAATGTAATAAAACAGTAAAAGCTTTTATATAAAAAGTAATACTTTTATAAAGTTATTCTATAAATAGAATATATTATATTCTATTATGCATAGTATTTGCATAGTAAAATCTTTTTATATAAAATGTAATACTTTTATAAAGTTATTCGTTTTATTAGGCTAATAATAAAATCTTTTTATATAAAATGTAATACTTTTTATAAAGTTATATCTGTTTTATTAGATAATAATTAAAATATATTATATTTTATTATGCATAAGTATTCGTGATAGTGCTCTGATAGTAGTCAGATGGTGTAATTATGCTATAGTGTTTTGCATAGTAAAATCTTTTTATATACAATGTAATACTTTTATAAAGTTATTCGTTTTATTAGATTATAAATAGAATATATTATATTTTATTTAAAAGATTTTGCTTTAAATATGGACCGTTCGATTAAAAGTAAATCAACTGACCGCTCATGAATTAGTTACTATCACGATCCATTCTTCTATAAATAAGCTCATTCCTTCATTATTTCTTACTTAATTCACCGAAACTCTAGAGAGAAATTATAGAGAGAAAGAAGAAAAGTATTTTGCTACTTCACTACTCCTACATCCAAAGATTTCTTCTTCTTAAGGTAAGGGATATTATTTGTTGTACTGTAAGGGGTATTATTTCTTTTGTATTCATGAAGAGAACTTCGTTATTCTATTCTTTATTATTCTCATTGGAATTACGTATAACATGAGACTACCCTATACTTGGTGAAATTCTTACGTTATTCCATTCGTTATTATTCATTGGAATAACTCGTATATACGCTGACTACCCTATACTTGGTGAAATTCTTCCGTTATTTCATTCTTTATTATTCATTGGAATAACTCAGATCATGAGCTACCCTATACTTGGTGAAATTCTTCTATTATTCCATTCTTTATTATTTATTTGAATATCTTGTTATGCAATGCTTTTTACATGGGATTACGGTTCCGACATTTTATTATTACATTGGAATATCCTCATATGTGCTTTTACGCCGGTGAGGTTCCATCATTATTATTTACATTGGAATATCATGTATCTATCGCTTTCTAGCGACCGGTTCCGCTTTATTATTCTCGTTGAATAACTCGCCTACGCTAAGTACCGCATGCATGGTGATTCTGTTGTTATTCCATTCTTTATTATTCTGGTTGGAACATCCTCGCTTGGGTATGTAATTTCGCTCGACCTGGTTCCGTTATTTATTATTCTGTTGAATAACCTATCTGGCGTGGCACCGCATGCATGGTGATTTCTCTTGTTATTCCATTCTTTATTATACTCGGTTGGTTAAAGTTTTGATTTCTATACTCCATGAAATTAGTGGAATATCCTCGATATTTGCACTTCATCCAAAGATCTTTTCATGAAAATATTCTTCCGAGCATTCTTGAATTTTACTCTACAAAGAAGTATCATGTCGATAATTTGGACGTTATTGGTTTCTCGGATAAATTAATTCTTGAACTTGTTTTATTGAATTATTATGTCATTGTCATCATCCTCGTGTTTATATTATGTTGAAAGTCATTTGTGGCCTATAAGTGTATAGATGGACTTGGTATGATTATGACTGTGGATTATTCTAAGATAATCATTTGACCGTAATATTACAAAATGATGTGGAAAAAAAGTCCCTCATTGGCCCGAATGCATTGATGGATTGTTTTTGGTATGATTATGGCTATGGATTCTCTTCGCCAAGGGTGCAAAAGATGAATTATTTTATGGCATGATCGGGACTGGTTGATGAAAAAACGATTATCTTTCGCTCGTAGTGCATGGATAATTCGTGGTCGGATACTAAAGAATATCCTCGCCTGTAGTGTAGGGATGATTTGATGATGTGGATTATTTATCGAGTTGAGTCTCAAGCGATAAAAGTGATGAAAAACCTTTTAAATCATAAAAGATAGTAGATTTTATTCTCTACTGACTCTTTTAATGGATTGTTTGTTCAATCGCAGCTTAAAGTTGATGTCTATTATATTTTATCGGTTTAACATTGTTCAAGACTAATGATAATTTATTCGCATTATCTTAGTCATAATATTTTCTTACCGGGCTAGTTGAGCTCACCTTTCTTTTCATCGTTCTCTTGTGAAATGAGAACGTAATGGGACTAGTGGGGAAATGGAGTGATGGTCCTAGATGGTGCTTTAGTAGTCCTCACTATTATTCTTTGAAATAGTGTAAAAATAAATGTAATGAGGACTCCATTTGAGAGCGATATTGTCTAAATGGCAATATTTGTATTAAAACTCACTCGGCATATGTTTTTGTCGTATTTTACACGCATACAATTTGTATTATTAAGTTGTATTTGAATTTTGTACCATGTATTTGGTGACTCAAGATGGGTGATGTATACTTATTTTGGGGCGTGACAGCTTGGTATCAAAAATTAGGGATATGATCCTCGGCCGAGAGATGAGACAAGAACCAGAGGGGAGAGACGGGAATTCTTCGCTAGTATGACCTACCTAAGTTTATTTGGTATTTAATTGGTCTGGCCGTAGTATAGGGATAATATGTGATATGTTAATTAACCGTTGTTTTGTGGCAAGATTTGAAAATGACATCCGAGAATGTTGAGAACATCAATGGAGCATGTGGAGACCGCTGAGTTTCCACAGATCAAGAATCAGGATAATGTGCAATGGGATGGTGATAATCCTTCCGCAAACAACAACATCGATTAATCGATTGAACGACGTGACGCTTAGGAGCTTTTTAGAATTCATGCAACATCAAAGTAAGGCGGCTCCTATTCATAATGCAGTAAAATAATGGCAACCCACTACGGCCACCGCTAAGTAATTCAAGGAGCTGGGACCACCAGAGTTTTTGGGAAACCCAGAACCACTTAAGGCAGAGACGTGGTTAAAGCAGATGAATAAGATATTTGATGTCTTGGGATGCTCCGAGGAGCAAAAGGTTCCCTTTGCCACCTTTATGTTGCGTGAAGAGGCAGATTACTGGTGGGAATCTGTAAAACGTACCCAGCCTGGCGCACTCAAGATGTCTTGGGAGAAGTTCCAAGAGTTGTTCAATGACAAGTACTTTCCCGAAAGTATTCGTCACATGAAGGAGGTGGAGTTTATCAAGCTGGAGTAAAACAACATGACCGTGTCGCAGTACGAAGCCAAGTTTGCCGAGTTGTCCCGGTTTGCGTCCCATTTGGTTGATAATGAGGAGAGAATGACACGAATGTTTTTAAGAGGTTTGAAACCTAAGATACGTCAATATCTTATCTCTCATAAACTGTGTTTGTATTTAGATGTTGTTAATAGGGCTCAGTTATTGGAGCGCGATAATGAGTCAGCAAAACCAAAAGGCAACGACCAACAACACGAAATCGTACCAGTGGCAACGGCCATCAGAACAATGATAACCATAATGGGGGAAATTATCATGCCAAGAATGGTAACCACTTCGGTGGTAATCATGGCCAAGATAATAGAAGTGGAAATTTCAAGAAGAGAAGGTTCAACAATGATGTGAAGACGCTTCGGCACCAAAGACCGCTTTAAGGAAGAAGAACGACCCACCTGGTCAGATGTTTCTAATGAGGACAGGAAGGACACATCTGTCCAAACTGTACGCAGCAACCCAAAGCGTGTTTTAATTGCGGAAGAGAAGGTCACCTAGCTCAATTTTGTCGTATGGTGAAGTCAAGTCCAGCTGGGATAGTGATGTCAAAGGATGTCCCAGACAAGCCAAAGCCGGTAGTTTAAGAGAGAGCATTTTTTTTTCTCGTGACGAGGAACCTGAATAAAATTATCACTGGTAAGTTAATTATAAGCTCTTGCAAAGTCTATACCTTATTCGATACCGGTTCTACTCACTCTTTTATTTCACCTAGTTGTGTTCAATGTTTAAATTTGACTCCAGAGAAATTAAATTTTGATTTATCTGTTGAAACTCTGTTGGGAGAAACCTTCGTTACCTCCACTATTCATAAATCTTGTTTGATTCAAATCAACACTTTTACGTTACCTGTCGATTGTATCTCTTTGAAAATACTTGCCTTTGATGTGATTTTAAGAATCGATTGGTTAACTACTCATCATACTTTTGTAAAGTTGTTAGATTTCATACTCCTAACCAACCTGTTATGTGAATTCAAAGTAACCAAACCGCTAAAGTCAATCATTGTCATATCAAGCCATAAGTAAAGAGCCCTGAGCCTTTATCTGGTGACTCCCTTGTGTGCAATGCACCAAAGCTAGACTTTCTGTAGGCGACGTCGTGAATGACGATGACAAGTTGATAGGTATCAATGTGACGTACTATCCAAGTCTTGGATGAGGGTCACAGTTTTGAATGATATTTCTATTGTTAATAAATTTCCTGGCGTATTCTGAAGACTTCTTAGCCTACCCCTAGAGCGTGAAATCGAATTTTGTATTGACCCCAGTACAAAACCTATTTCTTAAACCCTTAAATATTTCTTCAACCAAAACCAACATATCATGCACCAATGACATTGACTCGAGCTGTTAAAGATTACGACCATACCATTCAATACCATCGTGGAAAAGTGAACGTGGTAGCTGACGCGTTGAGTAGAAGATCGTATGCGTTTACGAGTTCGAATATACGAACCCATGGGAAGATAACAAATATACGAGTAGAATCGACTTTAATCGATAAAGTTAAAGCCGCTCAAGCTAAATACTCAGAGCTGATAAAAGAAGAAGGTTTAAGAGGGCGTTATTCTAGAAGCAAGAATCAATGAAGAGAGGAAATCTCAACCCTCGATTTAATTGGACCATTTGAAATCCTCGATCGAGTAGGAACTGTGACTTATAGACTCGTTTTATCGCCAAGTATGTCGCGTGTTCATAATTTTTTCACGATCGATGTTACGTAATTATGTGGGACGAATTCAACCACATTATTAAATTAGAACCAGACGAGATAGCAAAAAGATTTAACGATGAGGAGATACGTGTTAAAATCTTGGATAAGAAGGATCGTATTCAACACCTCAAAGGTTATACCTTAAGAGTTAGAATCGAAATGAAGTCAAGGTATCCTCACCTCTTCTACATACCGTGTACGCGACGTAAATTTTGAGGCAAAATTTCATAAGGAGGAGAGATTGTGAGACCCCAGATTTTTATGAATAAATATTTAATTTTCTCGAAATAAATTTTTTGAATATTATGGTGTGGATTTGATATAATGTTATAGTTGTGGGTAGTATTTATAAATTTTGCAAATTACACAAGTTGTTATATAATATTCGATTGGTCGGGAAATATTCGTTTTATCAAGGAATATTCGCATAACAAGACAATCATCATTGGTGGACCTCATAATGTAATTATTCATTTCTGATCGAGAAAACGCGACAAAAATATTTTTTATAAAATAACGGCGCGGAAGTTTTACTCGTTAATAATTGCTGAACTACGGTAGTAAATGTTCAAGAATACGCTGCGGGTCGCATAAGAGTTACACCTGTGATTGATTATTGATGCTTATGTGATAAGTCACTCGCTTTTGTTTTATTGATATTATTAATGTAATAAAATGAAAAGCTTTTTATATAAAATGTAATACTTTTATAAAGTTATTCTATAAATAGAATATATTATATTCTATTACATATAGTTTTTTGCATAGTAAATCTTTTATATATAAAATGTAATACTTTTATAAAGTTATTTTTTATTATGCTAATAGTAAAATCTTTTTATATAAAACATAATACTTTTATAAAGTTATCATTTTATTAGACAATAATTAGAATATATTATATTTTATTGTCATAGTGTTTCAGATAGTGCTGCGATAGTGTTGTATAGTGTATCATAGTGTTTTGCATAGTAAAATCTTTTTATATAAAAATGTAATACTTTTTATAAAGTTATTTATTTTATTAGATTATAAATAGAATATATTATATTTTATTTAAAAGATTTTGCTTTAAATACGGACCGTCCGAGTAAAAGTAAATCAATCTGGACCGCTCATGAATTAGTTATTATGCAATCCATTCTTCTATAAATAGAAGCTCATTCCTTCATTATTTCTTATTTAATTCAATCAAAACTCAGAGAGAGAAATTATATAGAGAAAGAAGAAAAGTATTCTCGCTACTTCACTACTCCTATATCCAAAGACTACTTTCTTCTTAAGGTAAGGGATATTATTTGTTGTACTGTAAGGGTATTATTTTCTTTGTATTCATGAAGAGAACTTCATTATTCCATTCTTTATTATTCATTGTTGAAAACATGTATACGCGGACTACCCTATACTTGGTGAAATTCTTCTCGTTATTCCATTCTTTATTATTACGTTGAATAACTCGAGACATATCGCATTTTACCCTATACTTGGTGAAATTCTTCCGTTATTCCATTCTTTATTATTCTATTGGAATAACTCAGATAATGCCGCTACCCTATACTTGGTGAAATTCTTCCGCTTTTTCCATTCTTTATTACATGTTGGAATATCCTCGTCATGCATACACCGGCTTTTACGTACTCGATTCTCGGGTTAAATATTTATTATTTTGTTTGAATATCCTCGTCTGCAATGCTTTACGGACTTGGTCTTCTTATTTTATTATTCGCCGGAATATCCCGTCAGGCGCGAAAAGCATCGCATGCATGGTGATTTCGTTGTTATTCCATTCTTTATTATTCTGTTGGAACATCCCGCTTGCGGTGTGAATTTTTCCGACTGGTTCCGTTATTTATTATTATTCATTGGAATAACTCTGCCTATGGCAAGCAACCGCATGCATGGTGATTTCTCTTGTTATTCCATTCTTTATTATACTCAATTGGTTAAAGTTTTGACTTCTATACTCCATGAAATTAGTGGAATATCCTTGATATTTGCGCTTCATCCAGTATCTTTTCATGGAAATATTCTTCTGAGCATTCTTGAATTTTACTCTACAAAGAAGTATCATGTTGATAATTTGGACGTTATTGGTTCCTGGATAAATTAATTCTTGAACTTGTTTTATTGAATTATTATGTCATTGTCATCATCCTCATGTTTATATTATGTTGAAAGTCATCTCGTATTCTGAAAGTGCATAGATGGACTTGGTATGATTATGACCGTGGATTATTCGGTGATAATCATTGACCGTAATGTTACAAATGATGTGGAAAAAAAAGTCCTCATCGCCCGTAATGCATTGATGGATGCTTTTTGGTATGATTATGACTATGGATTCTTCTTGACCAAGGGTACAAAGATGAATTATTTTATGGCATGATCAGACTGGTTGATGAAAACACGATTATCTTCGCCCGTAGTGCATGGATAATTCGTGGTCGTCGGATACTAAAGAATATCCTCGCCTCAGTAGTGTAGGGATGATTTGATGATGTGGATTATTTATCGAAATGAGTCTCAAGAATAAAAGTGATGAAAACCTTTAAATCATAAAAGATAGTAGATTTTATTCTCTACTTGACTCTTTTAATGGATTGTTTGTTCACTGTAGTTAAACTTGATGTCTATTATATTTTATCGGTTTAACATTGTTCAAGACTATTGATAATTTATTCGCATTATCTTAGTCATAATATTTCTTACTAGGCTAGTCGAGCTCACCCTTTCTTTCCTTTGTTCTTCTGTGAAATGAGAACGTAGTCGGGACTAGTCGGAAAAACAGAGTGATGGTCTAGATGGTGCTTTAGTAGTCCTCACTATTCTATGAAATAGTGTAATAATAAATGTAATGAGGACTCCATTGAGTGTGGATATTATGCAGATGACAATATTTATATTAAAACTCACAAGATATGTTTTGTCGATTTTACACGACAAATTTATTATATTATTAAGTTGTATTTGAATTTTGTACCATGTATTTGATTTTACCAAGATGGGTCATGTGTATACCTATTTTGGGGGCGTCACTTGACTCCGGATGATTACTAGTTCATTTACAAAACTTAGGAGTTTTTTGTCTCATTTGACCATTTGGTTTAAAAATGAGAGTGAGATCGAATGCATTAAATGCTTGGCCATTTGTTAACTCTTTATTGATTGCCATTTTTGATTTTTGTAACCGATGGGCAGTGCAAAAACGCTTGTCCTTCATCCTATTTTTATCTAATTTTAAACATCTCATTTGAGCCGCTTATTTCAAATCAATTTTTTAAATGACAAATCTATCCCTGGCTCAAATTCTGCTATAAATAGGAATGTTTTCTTCAGTTCCGAATTTGCCAATTTACAAGAATTGAAAAAGTTTATACTCTCATTGCCTACATGTTCTCTCTCTAAAAAGCTTTACCTCTTCTACTCAAAGCTTTGATATTTTGATGAAGAAAAAAATTGGTCAAAATATTTTGAGATAAGTCATTGAAATAATTTATTTATATTATTTCATATCTGTTTATAATTATAAATATACAAATATATATTGTGTGACTCCCCCAAAAAAGGTATACATCACCCATTCTGAGTCGCCAAATACATGGTACAAAATACAAATACAAATTTAAATATACAACATGAGCTAAGAGTTTTAATACAAATATTGTCTTTAGGCGGATTCAAATTCTAGGCAAAGATTCAAACTCAAAGTAAGTCCTCAATACATTTATTATCACGCGAATAGTGAGGACTACTAATGCAAATATCTCTGACCATCACTCCGCTCCCCGACTAGTTGTGACACCCCAATCTGGTACTTCCATTTCCACAGAGATTTGGTATTCATCAGATAAGCATCATCTATCTATCTACCCATAAATAAATTTCAAACCATGTAATAGATAGAATAAATAATAAATCTCTCCCTTATGGGGTTACATCAACTCAATAATAAATAAATCTCAAAGTTACTCTAACCTTAAAACATTTGAAAGCGGAAAAAATAAACAAATAAGTCTTAGTAACATCAATTCTAATTACATCATATAACCACATTAATTAAAAGGTCTTTCATTACTTGATAAGCTTGCCCTTGCCCTTACTAGTGGAAGGTTCGTCTGCTTCTTTTCATTCTTAACTACAATGTTATTATTACGCAAGAGTGAGCACGATTGCCCACAAGTATAACAATATAATAATGAATAATAACATGAGAGAAATAATAACTTCGATATAAAGCTCAACTTTTGAATCAAGAATGAATAACAAGAATCAAAAAATTCGAGGGTCATAAGACTTGAACTATGTCCCAGGTTGTCAAGTGTTATTACTTGAAACCTTTAATGATCGTAAGACTATGGACTCTTCTTCTCGCATCTTAGGGGTTCAATATTTCTTAGTACCATAATTGTACATATCTTAACGCTAAAGCGTAAATAATCTCTCTGAGAGGTTGTTCATCTCGGTTTGACATTCGAGTCCGCACTAAAGGAAGTTTAATTTGGATAATTCATCGAGGGTTCTAAAATTTAGACGCTCATCAACTATGGACTAGTCGAATCAATAAGGGTTTGCTAGTCAATAAGGTTTAACAATAACTCGATAATTTAACTTGGATAAAATCTCAAAAGTATACAATAGAATAATTATTGTATAACAACATCATGATCAAGGATTAATAAGCTTTAATATATGAGAGTTTGCTCAATGATAACAAGTAGGGTTAGGAAACTTGCTTTCAACGAAAGTTTAGGGTAAGAAACTTGCTCAACGTAAATGTAGAGTTAGAAAACTTGCTCAATGTAACAAGATAAGGTTTAGAAACTTGCCTCGTGCGTAGATTACACTTAAACAAACTCGTTCTTTGAATTAAATCCTACATATCAATTCGATTCACAATACCAATCGATAATAACGTATTAAACATCATAAGTTATTCTTTCGTCTAATCTCGACTTCATGACTATACTTAGTCAATTATTATACTTAGTGTAAAATTAAGAATTCACGAAAAATAAACTAATTATGCATTCGATCATTCAATCCACACGTAATTGTGTTATGGACATGTTAAGAATCTATTTTAATATCTCATTATAGGTCTAACAAGTCTTTATAATCATTGGGACTAAGTTGTTATCACATTTCCATACTTGTACACTTTTAAAAACTCATTTTCGAATTATTCTGCTAAGTGGCGCTCATGGCTCCACTTTTGTATTGAGTCTTGGTGTCATTGGCGCATTTAATACAGCGCATGAGAAATGAATCGAGTCAGGTGTTGGCAAACCCAGACTCAATTTCATTCGCGAAGAACACAAAATTCAATTAAATCAACACTTCTTAACACTAATTTCACCAAATTACACATACCCATATGTTATAATTCGTACTTAATCAATACTTAACATCTATGGAGTGTTTTTCACCCATTAAAACACATAATCATTGCATTAAAGCATACAAATTGAATTTCTTGATGTTCTTGAAGTTTTGAACATAAATTCTAAAATTCAACGCCATAGATTAGTTATAAGACCAAATCCAACCATTCAAATTTCGTTTTGTTCATTTTATCATGCATAATCATATAAGTGTGTGAATTTTGCAAAACAATTTATGTTTGACATATTAAAAAAATACGATAAGGCCATATGGCCATATTACCTACTCAAATCTTTTTACCAGATAATTTCATGAAATCAAGATATGGAAACCATATAATATACAATAAACATGTTATGCTACTCGAATTACTACATATATTCTCATAACATCAGAATTTCCCAAATACAGAGACTCACAGAAGTATGAAAGCCATATTCATGCAAAACTTAAAAGACGTAAAATAAGAATTTGGGTTGAAGAGAATTACCAAGCGTAAAGCGTAGATTTGTGTGTGAATGAATTCCTTCTAAACTCTTCTTCAATCACAATTCTCCCTCAACACTTCTCAATCTCTCTCTCAAACTCTCTCGATTCTATTTTTCAGACTTAGGAAAAATGAAGAAACAAGATTGTGGCCGTTACTCCAAATACGGTAACTTCCCTCAACTCCCATTAAAGGCACAAGTGTTTGGCTAGCATACTAGGTTTCAAAACCCGAATTATTTTAATAAAAACCTTATCATATAGTTTAAAAAAAATGTCACATCCATTATAAAATAAATAAAATATCTAATTTAATTTATTTAAATAAAATAAAATAATTTCTCATTAATTCACATAGTCACATGATTAAATTTTCTCATTTAATAATAATATCAATTATTAAATCTCTAATTAATAATTAAATTAATTAAAATAACAAAGGCTTATTAAATATTTCTTTTAATTCAATAAGCTCACATAAATACATACATCGAATAATAAAATTCTCCACATTAATTTAATAAATATAATACATATAATTAAATTAATTTATCACCACTTCATCAATTAATTAATTAATCTAATAATTAATTCATCGAAAAATATTTATTCAATCCAATAAATATTAAAATTAATTTACAAAATTACGGTTGTCACACTAGTCTCCATTTATATTCTCATTTCAAGAGAATAAACGAAAGCAAAGGGTGAGCTCAACTAGCCCAAGAAGAAATATTATGACTAAGATAATGCAAAATAAATTATCGTTAGTTTCAAATGACAAGTTAAAGCGATAAAATACAATAGACATCAAGTTTAATCAGCAAAGCAGAACAATCAATCTATAGAAGAGTCAAGAGAGCGTGATATCTACTATCTTTTATGATTTAAAAGTTTATCAATCAGTTTTATCACGAGACTCGACTTAATAAATAATCCACATCATCTAATTATCCCCGCTGACTACTACCAAGGATATTCATTAGTATTACGACCACAAATTATCCATACACTATGGGCCAAGGATATTCGTGTTTTCACCAATGGTCATGATCATGCCAACAACCTGTCCATCAATGCACCACAAAGCCAACGAGGACTTTACCACAACATTTGTAATATTACTCCACGATTATATATGAATAATCTATGGTCATAATCATACTCAAGTCCATCTACATACACTACTACTAAAGATGACTTTCATAACAATATATAAGCGTGAGGATGATGAAAATGGTATAAGAATTCAATTAAAAGAAAGTAAAGGATAAATTTTTAAAGATTTATAATTTAATTTATCCAATTCAATAATATCCAAATTTTCAACACGATACTACTTTGTGGAGTAAAATTAAGAATAATATTGTATCAAAAATGATTTGGATCGAAAAGAAATCAATTTTTATCATAAATAGTATTCTCAGGGTGAATAAGAATCGAGTGAATAGTACCTTGTGAATAGTATTTTGAAATAGTAACCACAATGAATAGTATTCGGCATGAAAAGTTAAAACTTATCAAGAATGCTCAGAATAATATTTCCATGAAAAGATACTGGATGAAGCGCAAATATCAAGGATATTCTACTAATTTTATGGAGTATAGAATCCAAAACTTTAACAAGACGAGTGTAGAATTCGAAATCTGAAACAAAATAATATTACTTACATACTACAGAGTATGGAAGAAAATATTATTTCATATGAATACTAAATAAAATAATATCCCTTACAACTCTGTTGAAGCTAAAATAATATTCCTTATGAATATTGAATGAATATAATATTCCTTATGAATATTAAACTAATATAATATTTCTTATTTAAGATAATATTTCTTGCTAATAATGAAGCGATAAAAAATTTCTACTGAATAAAAAATAATATCGTAGCGAATATGAAATAAATAATACCCCTTACCTTAAAAAGAGAGTATTCCAATTTGGTATACGGGGATATTCTCAAGAAAACTGAATCTGCATTTACTACGCTCAAAGCTTCCTTAAACTCTAAAGAAATACGCCAATATTATAGAAGAAGAATTCTCCGATTCTAGTGTGATTTTCAATTCTAACTAAGCATCCTATTTATAGGAGAATGGAAGGATACTATTGAATATTTCACGGACCTTAATAGTTGAAGGAAATTCACAGTCAATTCCACTGATCAACAGGACACCCATCTTTCAAAGTTTTCAAATAAATAAAACTTATATATATATATAACCTTTTCCTTACTTGCAGCGTGCAAACTCACACAACCCACATTAATTTTCCAACACACATAAACACATTTCAAACACACATGTTATATATATATATATATATATATATATAATAATACCTCCATTATACGTAATAACATTCCCCCTTTTTTTTCTTCATCCCATACACATTTCTTCCCACCATTCCCCACTTTCATTATTATATATATATATATATATATATATATATATATCTTATATAATTTTCACACCATTTTCATTTTTCATCCCATACACACACACACACCTTTCATATATATCACTATCACACACATTCACACCAATTATATATATATATATATATACTTCATTCCATCCTTCCACCCATCACTTTCACAACTATTACTTTTTCACCACTTTCCACTCACACACATTATATTATATATATACACACATCACATACTTATATATATAAATTCCTCCCTTTACTAATACTATCCCCCCCATTTCCAAAATCATTTCTTCCACATATGTGTGGCGCCCAAAATAGGTATACATCACTATCTCGAGGTTGTCAATATATAGATGCGAAGCTTAAACAACTACAACTTTATTATTACAACAAAGAAAGCGTGAGTTTGAATACAAATATTATCTTACAGGCAATATCATACTCAAATAAATCCTCATCACATTATTGATTCATTATTTTACAAAAATGGTGAGACTACTAAACAACTCTCTAGAATCTTCATTTCCGTTTTACCACTAGTACTGCCACATTCTGCCGCCTCACGAGAAGAAAAATGGAACAACAAGGAAAAGGGTGAGCTCAACTAGCCCGGTAAAGAATATTATGACTAAGATAATATACAACAAATTATCGTTAGTCTTGACGAGGAAAAATACGATAGAATACAATGAAGCTGACAAGTTTGGATCAATATTCAACGTGAAATAATAATTCATAGAAAAGTTACGTAGAGAATGAAATCTACTATAATCTATGAATTTAACGGTCCATCATCAATATTTTATCCTGTAACATCAATCGATATACATCCAGAATCAAATATTCATCTTTACCTACTGAGGCAAAGATATTCATCGATTAGTCATGTTCATTTAAACATCTTTGCACCTGTTCATCATTTTGCGTGATGTTCATTTTACAGGCAAAGATATTCTTAGAAATCATTCATGTCTTTACACTGGGCCGAAGATATTCAATAATATCATCATTTAAGGCGAGGATGATGAAAATATATTTTAAAAGCGAATCGGTGAAGCAAATGAGCCCGGATTAAGGATTAAGGATTAGTACTTGGTTTATATCCAAAATACCTCAAAAATAATCGTAGTGGTGTAAAATTCGAGAATGATCAAAACGTGGATCTGATCGAGTTAGTATCGGAATAGATATTTTAGACGAAAAGAAGAAATTTTATTTTTCGATTGAATAGTGTCGTATCGTGAATAGTCTGGTAGTATCGTGAATAGTAAGTAATATCGTGAATAGTAACTCAGACACCAAAAGATAGAAATTCAAAAACATCTTCACGCCGTGAATAGTACTTCGTGAATAATAACTTCGTGAATAGTAACTTCAATGAATAGTAACTTCGTGAATAGTAACTCATGAATAGTAACCCATGAATAGTAACCCACAAGCATGAAAAAGTTCCAAATTTGATAAAAACTTGAGATCAACATTTGACATAATGATATTGAAGAAATAATATCATTACAAAAAAAATAATATCCTTACCTTGAAAGATCAATGTCTTACATTTAGAATCTGAATTATAGTCTTTGAAGGAACTTGCCGTCTCAGCAATACTCAAAGTATACTCAAAATACTCACAAGAATACGCTCAAAATATCGAGAAATAGAGAGAAACTTGAGTTTAAATTGTGATTTTCAATTCTAACCTAAGCACCTTATTTATAGGAAAATGCTTAGAACACAAAGAAAATTTAATATAATATTAATATAATTATACAAATTTTCCTTAGCCCACCTTTTGGTCAAAACACCAGCCACACATGTTAATGATGTCCAAAAAAATACAAAAACGTTTTTCTTAACAAAAATAATTTAAACTCCCAAAATCAATTATTTGAACTTGAAACTTCAATAATTCATAATAAATAGCCTTTCATCAGAAAATTCGAATCTCGCGAGTTTTTATAGGAAATTCAATTCTCTACAACTTTGCAAAAGAAAGTTTTCCAAATTCCAAACAAAAATGGTAAAATCCTAAGCGAAGCGATTTTACAGCGCTTATAATCAAATTTGGTCGATAATTGTGTCCACCAACACACAAAACATGTGTTAAACATTTAATGCCACAAAATACTCTTCCTCCTCATATACTCATATATATCCACATTCATTGTAAAAAATATCACCGCAGATTAATATATTATTAAAATAATATATTTAAATGAATTATTTTATCGAAAAAGATAAAATATTAATTTTCAACAATTGTCATTTTAAAATTTTCTCCATCTATATCCACATAAAATCAATATTTTCCTCATCATATAAATCAATAATTAATTATTCAAAATATATACGAGAATCCACAATATTGACCAGAGTTCACAGGAAGGGGGCTTTCCGATAAATTTCTTACTTCTTGGCGCTTGATTAGATGACCAAACTCTCCTCATAAGCAGAACTTTCTGAACATTGCCAATAATGTTATCTAATAATATTATTCGGATAATATAATTATTACTAACCCGATAATGAAGATCTTGTGTAATGACAATTATTGAAAACAATGTGATATAAAATATCAACATGCTGACAATTATTAACTTTCGATAAAATCTTTGAGCGATAATTACGTAACCATTATTGAGTAGTGCTTCTATACGTAAGAATCGATAATTAGTGCAATCAGGTATTCTGCTGTTTATTGACAAGCGTATTAGTGTGTTTTAACCAAGAATTATTCCAACAGTATTAATGTATGCTAACTTCTGTTGGATTATTTAAAAACAACTTATATTTGTCGTTTTCTTCATCCAATCGCTTTTAGTTATGGGGCCCACATGGTGCACTTAAATATGCGAATATTCCCAAAGCGATCTGAATATTCCCGACCTGACGAATATTCCCAAGCGATAATGAATATTTATAACCACTTGCTTATTTTGAAATATTTGCGTATTTAACCCTTAACTATCCACATTAATCAAATCAACCCTTACTATTTCAAAATAAAGGAAATTCCTTTTTATTTAAAAATTTGAGGTCTTCTGACCTCCCTCATATGAAATTTAAGTCTCTCGAAATTGACGTCGATACTGGTGTTTGAAAAGGTGAGGATACCTCGCTTTCATTTGGTTTCCAACTCCAGGTCATTTCCTCTATAGCATGATTCCTCCACAAAACTTTAACTTGTGGTATAACCTTTCTTGGCGTAGGGACATCTCCTTCTATCCAAAATCTTGGCGGGTACCTCCTCATACGTTAAGTCTTGGCTATCTAAATGGGTTCTAACTTCGATAACGCGTGGTTCGGGTCTTTCACATATTCTGAAATACAGATATGTGAAACACATTATGAACAGGCGAAGACATACTGAGATGTATGAAGTCTATAGGCTACATTTCCTACTCGGTCAAAAATTTGAAATGGGCCGATAAATCGTGGATTGAGCTTTCTCTCTTCCCAAATCTTGTAACTCCCTTCCGTGGAGCAACTTCATGACAATACATGATCCCTACACTAAATTCCCGTCCTTTCGATGAAGATTCGCATAACTCTTTTTATCGATCTTGTGCCATTTGTATCGTTAGCCGAATCATTGGTCATACGTACTACTTTCCGGGTCCCAACAATGTTCTTTCACCCACCTCATCCCAAACATATTGGAAACGACATTTTGTCCATATAATGCTTGAATGGAACCATGCCTATATTTGTTTAATAACTATTGTTGTATGAGAATTCCACGATGGCAAGTACTTATCAACTTCCTTTGAAATCTAGGACCCAGAGTTTTAATATATCTTGAGAGTTTGAGTAGTCCTTCGATTGCCCATCCATTTGAGGATGGTATGCCATGAATAAATAAATTCGTGCCCATAGCTTTCTAGACAAACTAACCCAAAATCATGAAGTGAATCTTGGGTCACGATCTAAAACTATGGATCTTGGCGTATGCCATGCGATCTCACGATCTCATTTACGTCATACGTAGAAAGGCGTTCAGAGGAATAAGTCTCGTATCGGTGAAATGAAGCAGACTTGGTTAATCTATCAATGATAACCCAAATAGCATTGATGCCTTGAGAAAGCAGTAGGAAGATTAGTAATGAAATTGTAGGTAATGTGTTCCCACTTCCATTCGGAATCTCAAGTGGTTACAGCGGACCCTTAGGTCTGATATACTCGCTTTACACGTTGGGCAAGTTAAACACATCGAGATAAACTTTGCAATCTCTCTCTTCGTATTGTTCCACCAAAATGTATGTTGAAGATCACGATACATTTAGTACTTCGAGATGGATTGCAAATGGCGTATTGTGTGCCTCCATCACGTAATCTTGTACTTAAATGAGTCGTTAGAACACGAAATGTCTAGAGTGGACTCGAAGTATTCCTTCTTCATCGATTCTCGCTTAGGAATAACTCCTTCTTGTACTCTTCTTCATACGCATCAGCTCCAGAGTGGGTGGCTTGAGCAATCTTAACTTTTTCTATTAAAGTTGGCTCTGTCGTATACTTGACATCATCCTTTCGTTCTCGCGTATGATCTTCTACTCAACGCGTACTACCTGCGTTCATTTTTCAAGATGGTATGGTTAGAATATGTGCGAAATGAGTCGCCTCTTGAGCTCTTGGAAAATCTTCTAGCGTTCCTCGCTCCATTACAATTTTGTATCTTTTGAGTCAACTAAGTTAACGGAATAGCGATTCGAGAATATCCTTCAGCCGAATCTCCGATAATAATATGACTAAGCCTGAAAGCTTCGTATTTTGATTCTTGACATAGGTTGCTCTCAATTGTGACTTCGTATCCCAATCTTGGATGTACGTCGCAATGACACCTATCGATTTTACTATCATACGAATATAGCGTCCCCTCACGGAAGATGCGGCAGGAATTGAATTCCACAAAGGAAGTCAGAGATAAAGGCTCAGTGTACCAAATTCTATAGTTGAATTTTAACTCCCAGAAGTTGATAGGAGACCATTCGATATGAGATTTTAGAAATGAGTTTTGTCTGGGTTCAAAGTCGATACAAAATTTAATATCGAAGCTTTGGGAGTAAGCCGAAATTCTTAGGAAAAATCGTGGGGAAAATCAATACTTAACAGAATATTATTCAAATCGGCGTGTCTTTATTCAAATCCATAACATGGACTAAGAAAATTTGACATCGTAATAAGCAGAATGACTTGACCGGCTTGATATGAAAATGTTTGACTACAATGGTTTGATTGCTTGAATTCGAATAACGAGGTTGCTTAGGAATATGAAAACTAATGACTTACGAAATAATCAATTTCGGCGTGATGAGTAGTTAACCTTAAAATCACATCAAAAACAAATATCTCTATAGAAATAAGGTTAACGAGGTAATGTGATAGTGCTTGACTGAATCAAACAAGATTTCTAAACAACGGATGTAATGAAAGTTTCTCTAACGGATTTCCATAAATAGTCGAAGTCTAATTTCTAGAGTAGTCAAGTTCAAGCGTTGAGCGCCAAGCAAAGAGATAAAAGAATGGGTAGAGCGGTATCTAGTAAGGTATATACTTATGAGAATTTATAATTGACTAACTTAGTGCTAACCGTTCGGGTTCCTTGCATTTAATGGAGGTCACGACAAAGCGCTCTTCCGGAATCGTTGACTTTGACTTTTACGGGGATGATCTTTTGAAGTCACGAAATCCCCCGTGAACTAGGTTTATTCTGCCGTCTGATCTCGGCGATATGTCCTTCCTTTCCTGACTATAGCATACCTTAAAGCTGTTGGCCAGGTTGGTTTGAAACTGATATGTCCCTCTTTCCCGCATTTGTGCTTGTCGGCCGGTGGTGCGTTCTCCTCCTTAAAACTAGTTGCTATATGCCGCTGTCGTCTTCATGGTGCGTTGTTGAATCTCTCTTTTTAAAATCTCCTCCAGGCTTCGACTTCTTCATTTTCATGGCCACGATTACCACGGAGTGGTTACCGCCTTCATTCGTATTCTTCTTTCTCCATTTGGTTATCGTTATTCGATGACCGCTATCTTGGATATGATCACAGTTATGGTCCCTCGGTTGAGCGATACTCGTTATCTCAGCTCATTCTTCGGTGAGCCACATTGACCTTGTCTCGAATAGAGAGAAAATTTATGAGAAATGAGATCTCTTTGGCGTATCTGGGGTTTCAAACCTCTCGAAACATCCGCGTCATACGTTCCTCATTCTCCACCAAATGGGGTGCAAACTGGATAACTCATGAACTTCGCCTCGTCTTTGGAACACACCATGTTATTACCTCCTGATCCCAATAAACTCCACTTCCTTCCATATAATGAATACTTTCGGGAAGTACTTGTCATTGATTTGTTTCAAACGTCTCAGCTACGAGCGTGCTCGAGTCTGTTTGGATGATGCAGCTTCGCAATTCCAGATAATCGGCTCCATACGGAACATAAAGGTGGCGAATGGAACTTCATTCTCTAGTGCATCGAGACATCGAATATCTTGGTAATTTATTTGACCCACGTCTCGCTTCTATAATCGGATCGAGAACTTCCCCCAGTTACGGGGGTCCCGACTCTTTGGAAGCGCTTGCATTTGTGACCACTTTCGTGAATTGCTATCATTTCCTCTGTATTTTGAACACGAGTCTCCACCAAATGCGATTTTTTGTATGAGCTGCAAAAAGCTTCTAAACATCCTCTGCGTTCATCAATACACTTTCGGTGGTGTTGTTCGCGGAGGAACATTACCGACATGTTACGTTCTTACCTCGTTGGTGAGTCTGGGCATCTCCCACGGGTCTCATTTACTCCTTTATTTAATATTCTCGATTCGACATTCTCAAATCTTTGTGCATAAAATAAGGGTTAATTAAGGAAATCGATATATCACGCATAATATCCACGGCATATCTTGAGCTTGACTAACAAATAAGCTTGGGTAGGACACACTAGCGAAGGATTTACTCGTCTCTACTCTCTGGTTCTATTCCCGATCTCGCTTGGAGATCATATCCTCAAGCTCGATACCAGCCCAGTGACGCCCCAAAAATAGGTATACATCACCCATTACGAGTCGTAAATACATGAGTGCGAAAAGCAACTACAACTTATTATTACAATGTCGTGGGTAAAGAATACCGTGAGTTTGAATACAAATATTATCTTCTAGACAATATCTATACTCAAATAAATCCTCATCACATTATTGATTCATTATTTTACAAAATGGTGAGGACTACTAAACAACTCTCTGTAAATCTTCATTCCATACCTTTCGATTCAAGATTTTCGCTAAGCATTCTCGCCTCCCGAGAAGAAAAATGGAACAACAAGGAAAAGGTGAGTTCAACTAGCCCGGTCAAAAGAATATTATGACTAAGATAATATACAACAAATTATCGTTAGTCTTCAACAGGAAAAACTGATGAGAATACAATAGACAGCAAAGTTTCGCATCAATATTATAATGAAATAATAATTCATAGAAAAGTTACGTAGAGAATGAAATCTACTATAATCTATGAATTTAACAAATTCATCATCAATATTTTATCCCTCAGTAACATCAATCAATATACATCTCGGAATCAAATATTCATCTTTGCATTCTGTGCCAAAGATATTCATCAATGGGTCATGTTCATTTAAACACTGCTCATCTTTGCACTAAAGGCCAAAGATATTCTTCAATCGAAGAATCATTCATCCAAAGATATTCTTTCTATCTTGACTACAGCCAAAGATATTCAATAATATCATCATTTAAGATCGAGGATGATGAAAAATATTTTTAAAGAAAGCTTAATCGGTGGGGAAACAAAATGACAAGGATTAAGGATTAAGGATTCAGACTTTGGTTTTATCCACGCCCAAAAAAATACCTCAAAAATAATAATCATAGTGGTGTAAAATTCAAGAACGATCAAAAACGTGGATACAATCGAGTTTAGTATCCGTAATGTATATTTTGGACGAAAATAGAAATTTTATTTTTTAATATATGAATAATGCAGATATCGTGAATAGTGCCGTATCGTGAATAAGAATCTGACACCAAAAGATAGAAATTCCACAAAAACATCTTCACGCTTTCATGAATAAGACTCGTGAATAAGAACTCCGTGAATAAGAACTCCGCTTAATAAGAATCGTGAATAATCAGCTCCTGAATAGTAACCCAATTAATAGTAACTCACATGAATAGTAACCCCTGGGTATGAAAAAGTTCCAAATTTGATAAAAAACTTCAG
This sequence comes from Panax quinquefolius, assembly GCA_020205615.1. Classification (NCBI taxonomy): domain Eukaryota; kingdom Viridiplantae; phylum Streptophyta; class Magnoliopsida; order Apiales; family Araliaceae; genus Panax; species Panax quinquefolius. Next base: position 17,152,624 of record CM035159.1, read on the forward strand.
ATCATTGATTTCAGCATAATGATATTGAAGAAATAATATCATTACAAAAATAATATCCCTTACCTCGAAAAGATCAAGATTTTACATTTAGAATGGAGTATAAGGTCAAGGAACTTAACACGAATCTCAGCAATACTCAAAGTATACTCAAAATACTCACAAGAATACGCTAAAAATATCGAGAGAAATAGAGAGAAAACCTTCAGTTTAAAATTGTGATTTTCAATTTAACCCAAGACCCTATTTATAGGAAAATGCTTAGAATGATTCAAAGCGAGTAAAATTTAATATAATATTAATATAATTATACAAATTTTCCTTAGCCCACCTTTTGTCAAAACACCAGCCACACATGTTAACGATGTCCAAAAATACAAAAACGTTTTTCTTAACAAAATAATTTAAACTCCCAAAAATCAATTATTTCTTAGCCGAAACTTCAATAATTCATAATAATAGTTCTTTTTCATCAGAAAATTCGAATCTCATGAGTTTTTATAGGAAATTCAATTTCTACAACTTTGGTAGAAGAAAGTTTTCCAAATTCCAAACACAAAATCGACCAAATCCACAACCAAGCGATTTTATTGTGCTATAATCAAATTTCATTCGATAATCAGGTCCACCAACACACAAACATGTGGTTAAACATTTAATGCCACAAAATACTCTTCCTCCTCATATACCATATATCCCACATTCATTGTAAAAATATCAATTTGAACAATATATTATTAAAATAATATATTTAAATGAATTATTTTATCGTAAAAAGATAAAATATTAATTTTCAACAATTGTCATTTAAAAATTTCTCCATCTATATCACATAAAATCAATATTTTCTCATCATATAAATCAATAATTCATTATTCACAAATAATAATACGTAATCATAATATTGATAACTGTGCAAGGTTCAAGGAAGGGGCTTTCCAATAAGAATTTCTTCTTCGCTGGCGCAATTAGATGACCAAACCTCTCCTTGTATGAGAACTTTCTAGACATTGCCAATAATGTTATCTAATAATATTATTCGATAATATGAATTATTGCTCGATAATGAAAGATATTGTAGTAATGACACTATTGAAACAACAAAGCGATATAAAATATCAACAGCAATTATTAACTCAATAAAATACCTAATAATAATTATCCTGAACTATTATCGAAAAGGCTTTCACGTAAGAATCAATAATTGGTAATACCGCAGCCACTTGCTCAACAACGCGATAGTGTGTTTTAACCATCTAGTATTCAATAAGACAGTATAAATAACTACGCAAGTTATTTAAAAACAACTTATATTTAGCTGTTTTTCTTCATCCAATCGCTCACATGGGGCCCCGCATATTTTAGCAAGTAGTACGAATATTCTTACAAGACGTAATATTCCACACTCAAATGAATATTCGACCGAGCGATAATGACATATTTATAACCACTTGCTTATTTGAAATATTCATGATGAATATTGTATAATTATCCACATTTTAATCAAATCAGCCCTTCATTATTTCAAAATAAAGAAATTCCTTAACTATTTAAAATTTGAGGGCTCATAATGTCAACATGGGCTCCACATATTACTTTATTTTATTATAAAGAATAAATTCTCACGCTTATTTTTGGAAAATGGGTAAACGGGGTCCAAATAATATGCCAATATTTACAACAAATACTTCATAAAAATTCTTCAATATTTTTAACAACATTTATTCATCGGCATTATTCTTCACAATATTTAACAACCGGATCATTCTCAGAAAGAGGAGTTTCGATAAGGGATTTCTCCCATTCGGCGTAATTAGGTGACCAAACCTCTCCCCTACCGTAACTTTTCTAGATATCATCAATATTGCAAATAATAATACGAATAATCAGACGTCTCAAGTATTGATTTAATAATATATAAAAAGAATTTACAATAATCGAATAAAATAACATTGAAGATACTACGCGCAATAAGATCATCGAAAATAATTAGGGACCGGAAGTGAGCTTCTCACGTGGTTATCAATAATCATTACCGTGCTGCTTTCTCAAGTACCGCAACCAATGCATTACTGCCACCATCAACGGTGGTTTCGCAATGCTTAACAGTGAAAACTTTTGGTCGCGAGGTCCACCCAATGATTGTGCCTCGTATTTAATACCCCCGTTAAAACGAATATCTCCCGAGCTCGATTGAATATTTATGATGACAACTCGCATACTTTGTAAAATTTATAACATACCCACAACTATAACATTATATCAAATCCACTACCATAATACTTAAAAAACATTTTAAGAAAAATTACTCCTTTATTCTGCAAATTTGGTTCTTCATAATCTCCCTCCGCATGAAATTTTCGCCTTCAAAATTTACGTGCATTACGATTCGTATATCAAAGAGGTGAGGATACGCTCGCCATTCTAACTCTTGAGGTATAGCCTTCTGAGCCGCAGGTAATACGAGACCTTAATTTTATGAAATGAAAGTATTCGAATTTTCTTATAATTATTCTATTTAGATAATGGTTAAATTGATAAAAGGTTAAAGTTAAGGGTGATATGTAAAAAAAATTCAAAGTAAACAAGTCATTTATAAAATAATTGGTGACTAGCATAGAAATACAATGTTCTGGCGTAGTTCGTAGTAATACACAGTATTGTATTACATTATCTTCGATTATTCATGCTACGAGAAGTCACTCATTTATTCAATTATTATCACAATATGTTAAGTATTATTAAATCAATAGATCGAGACTTGCAGTTATTCATATTATTATTTTGCAGGTTATCGACAATGTCTAGAATTATGCTCAAGGAGAGGTTTGGTCACCTAATTGCGGCGCGATCAAGGAGAAATTCTTGTCTAACCCTCCCTCTTCGAGAGCAACTTTAGTTATTAATAAATTATAATAATAAATGAATAAACGTTATCAAAAATCTAATTTGATTCTGGAGTTAAGATTTGGAGACGGACATTGATATTTTGAGTCTGAGAACGATGTGAAAGTGGTAAAAATAGACTATAAACATAAAATTTTCAGGGTCGACTATCAAAACATTAGTTGACTTTTCAAA
>CM035159.1:17155801-17271796 GCA_020205615.1 Panax quinquefolius
ATTATTTTTTGTAATGATATTATTTCTTCAATATCATTATCTTTGAAATGTTGATCACGAAGTTTTATCAAATTTAGAACTTTTTTCATGTGGGGTTACTTATTCATGGGTTCTTTTATTCATGAGTTACTATTCACGAGTTACTATTCATTAAAGTTCTTATTCACGAGTTACTATTCACGAAAGTACTATTCATTAAGCGTGAAGATGTTTTTGTGGAATTTCTATCTTTTGGTGTCGGAGTTACTATTCACGATATCAAGACTATTCACGTATCTGACTATTCACGTAATCGTATCTATTCACAGAAAAATAAAATTTCTTCTTTTGTCCAAAATATCTATTGCGGATACTAACTCTCGATTGTATCCATGTTTTGATCATTCTTGAATTTTACACCACTATGATTATTTTTGAGGTATTTTTGGGCGTGGATAAAACCAAGTACGAATCCTTAATCTTAATCCTTGTCATTTTGTTTCCTTGGATTCGTTTCTTTAAAAAAATATTTTTCATCATCCTCGGTCTTAAATGATGATATTATGGAATATCTTTGGCTTTTCAGTAAAAGATGAATGATTTCTAAAGAATATCTTTGGCTTCATGGTGCAAAGATGAGCAGTGTTGAGATGAACATGAATAGATTGATTAATATCTTTGGCTTTATGGTGCGAAGATGAGCAGTGTTTAAATGAAACGTGACCAGTGATGAATATCTTTGGCACATAGTGCAAAGATGAATATTTGATTCGAGATGTATATTGATTTGATGTTACAGGATAAAATATTGATGATGGATCTATTAAATTCATAGATTATAGTAGATTTCATTCTCTACGTAACTCTTCTATGAATTATTATTTCCATGCGAATATTGATTTAAAATTTGTTGTCTATTGTATATTATGATTTTCCTGTTGAAGACTAACGATAATTTGTTGTATATTATCTTAGTCAGTAATATTCTTTCTTGGGCTAGATTGAGCTCACCTTTTTCCTTGTTGTTCCATTTTTTCTTCGGGAGGCGAGAATGCAGTAGAGTACTAGTCTTGGGTATGGTATGGAAAGTTCTAGAGAGAGTTGTTTAGTAGTCCTCACCATTTTTGTAAAATAATGAATCAATAATTATGATGAGGATTTATTTGCATGTGGATATTATCTAGAAGACAATATTATATTTAAACTTCATAATATATATTGTCGTATTTCACACGACATTTGTATTATTGAAGTTGTAGTTACTTTTTTTGTACCATGTATTTGGTGACTTCGATGGGTGTTGTGTATACCTATTTTGGGGACGCCACGGTTGGTTGTCGAGCTTAGGATATGATCTCCGGCGGAGATCGGGGAATAGAACTAGGAGGGAGAGGCGAGTAAATCCTTCGCTGAGTGTGTCCTACCTAAGCTTATTTGTTAGTTGGTGGTATATAGGGATATTATGTGATATATTGATTTCCTTAATTAACCCTTGTTTTATATGAGTATTTGAGAATGTCGTGAGAATATTAATAAAGGGAGTAAATGAGGCCCGTGGAGATGCCTGTCTTTCACCAACGAGGAGAGGCGATAACAGTCAGGTGGCAATGTTCCTCATGAACAACACCAATTTGAAAGTGATTATGAGCGAGGGATGTTTAGAAGCTTTTGCGGTTCATTGCAAAATCGGACGAAGGAGACTCGTGTTCAAAATACTGAGGAAATGATAGCGAATTCACGAGTGGTCACAACCAAGCGGTCAAAGAGTTGGGACCACCGAGTGGGGAAAGCGGATCCGATTAAAGGCGGAGGCGTGGGTCAAACAAATTACCAAGATATTCGATGTCTTGGGATGCGGAGAAACAGAAAGTTCCATTCGCCACCTTATGTTCCGTGGCGAAGGTGATTCATCAGGTGGAATTGGTGAAGCGTACCCATCCGGTGCACTCGGCATGTCATGGGAGACGTTTGAAGCAGTTCAATGACAAGTACTTCCACGAAAGTATTAAATTAAAACATGAAGGAAGTGGAGTTTATTAGACTAGAGCAGAATAACATGGCGGTGTCCCAAAGACTGCAGCGAAGTTGGCGGAGTTATCAGTTTGCACCTCATTTGGTGGAGAATGAGGCATTATGGCCGCGGATGTTTACGAGAGGTTTGAAACCCGGCATACGTCGATATCTCATTTCTCATAAATTTTCTCTCTGACCAGATGTTGTCATTCAGGCTCGGTTATTAGAAGCGAGATAACGAAAATACGTTCAACCGAGGACCATAACCGAGGATCATACGAATATAGCAAAGCTCATCGTAATAACGATAACCGGCGGAGAAAGAAGAATACACAAAAGCGGTAACCACTCTGGTGGTAATCGTGGCCATGAAAATAGAAGAAGCGAGTGGGAGGAGATTTTAAAAAGAGGAGATTCAACAGCGACCATGTAGAAGACGTCGGCGCCCAAAGAGTAAACTAGTTTTAAGGGAGGAGAACGACCACCGTCATATGCTACAAATGCGGAAAAAGAGGACATCACATTCGGTCAAACGCCCACTAACAGATTTAAGGTATGCTATAATTGTGGAAAAGAAGGACATATCGCACGAGATTTATGCGATATCAAAACCCTGATCCAGGCGGAATGGTGACTCAAAAGATGTCGAGAAAAGTCAAAAGTCAACGGTTCGGAAGAAGCGTTTATCGGACTTGGCCAAAAATCGAGGAACCCAAAGCGAAGTTAGCACAGGTTAGTTAATTATAAATTCTTGCGAAGTTTATACCTTACTGAATCACCAAGTTCACCCATTCTTTATCTCTCTTGCTTGCGCATACCAACGTTTGAACTTGACTACGGAGAAATTAGACTTTGACCTATTTATGGAGACTCATATTATGAGAAACTTTCATTACATCCGTTGTTTAAAAATCTTGCTTGATTCAAGTTGGCACTATCACATTACTCCGTTAACCTTATTTCTATAGAGATATTTTCTTTTGATGTGATTTTAAGGTTAACTACTCATCATGCCAAAATTAATTACTTTCGTAAGGTTGTTAGTTTTCATATTCCTAAGCAACACTCGTTATTCAATCAAGCAATCAAACCATTGTAGTCAAACATTTTCATATCAAGCTATGAAGTCATTCGTTTATTACGGATGTCGAGTTTTCTTAATCCATGTTATGGATTTGAATAAAGAACACGTCGATTTGAATAATATTCTTGTTGTTATTGATTTTCCCTGAGCGTATTTACGAAGAATTTCTTAGCTTACTCCCCAAGCACGATATTAAATTTTGTATCGACTTTGAACCCCAGACAAAACTCATTTCCTAAATCTCATATCGAATGGCTCCTATTGAACTTGAGAGTTAAAAATTCAACTATAGAATTTGGTACCCGAGCCTTTATCTTGTGACTTCCTTTGTGGAATTCACCCTAGCCGAACTCTCATGAGGGGACGTCGTATTGCGTGCGATAAGTAAACCGATAGGTGTCATTGTGACGTGCTTATCCAAGATTGGGATATGAGTCACGGTTGAGAGCAACCTAAGTCGATTATCGAAGGCGTAGCTTTCAGGCTTAGTTGGTTATTATCGGAGATTCGTTGAAGGATATTCTCGAATCGCTATTCCATTAACTTGGTGACTTCGTAGAGATACAAAATTTAAATGGAAGCGAGGAATGTGGGAAGAGCTTGAAGAACTCAAGAGGAGACTCATTTCAAAGACATTATTACGATCATGCCATCCTGAAAAGCGAACGGTAGGCGGCGCAGCGATGAGTAAAAGATTATATGCGGAACGAAGTGCGATGATGTCAAGTATACGCATGAGAGCCAACTTTAATAGAAAAAGTTAAGGTCGCCAAGCCAATTTAGTGAGCCGATGCGTATGAAGAAGAAAGTATAAGAAGGAGCTATCCTAAGCGAGAATTGATGAAGAAGGAATACTTGATTAACTCAGGACTTTGCATTCCTAATGATTTTGATTTGAAGCATAGAATCACGATGGAGGCACCTGTACATTGTTTGCAATCCATCACAGGAGTACCAAAATGTATTATGATCTTCAACATACATTTGGTGGAGCAATATGAGGAAAGATCGCGTGGTTTATCTCGAGATGTTTTACTTGTCAGCGTGTAAAGGCGGAACATCTTGTACCCTAAGGGTCCGTTCTGTAAACCACTTGAAATTCCGAAATGGAAGTGGGAACACATTACCACGAATTTCATTACTAATCTTCCCAAGGTTTCTCGAGGCATAGATGCGATTTGGGTTATTATTGATAGATTAACCAAGTCTGCTCATTTCTTACCAAATCGAGGACTTATTCCCTTGAAGCGTCTTTCTCGTATGTGCGTAAATGAGATTGTGATTGTACGCGCATGCTAGTATCCATAGTTTTAGATCGTGACCCAAGATTCACTTCATGATTTTGGGTTAGATTGTAAAAAGCTATGGGCACAATTCTGATTATCTTTGGCATACCATCCTCGAAGCGGATGGGCAATCGAAGGACTACTCAAACTCTTGAAGATATATTAAAACTACGTGTCCTAGATTTCAAAGGAAGTTGGGATAAGTACTTGCCGTTGGTGGAATTCTCATACAACAATAGTTATTAAACAAATATAGGCATGGTTCCATTGAAGCATTATATGGGCCGAAAATGTCGTTTCGATATGTTGGGATGAGGTGGGTGAAGCAACATTGTTGGGACACTGAAGTTAGATGCGATGACATGACCATAAAAGATCCAAATGATTCTTAATGACGTATACAAAAGCGGCACAAGATCAGTAACAAAAGAGTTATGCGGATCTTTATCGAAAGGACGTGGAATTTAATGTAGGGATCATGTATTGTTGCGAGTTGCTCCATGGAAGGGAGTTACAAGATTTGGGAAGAGAGGAAAGCTCGATCCACGATTTATCGGTCCATTTCAAATTCTTGGACAAAGTAGGAAATGTAGCCTATGAACTGCGTTACCTCAAAGTATGTCTTCGTGTTCATAATGTGTTTCATACATATCCGTGCATTTCAAATATGTGAAAGACCGAACCACGTTATAGAGTTAGAACCAGGACGAGATAAGCAAGACTTAACGTATGAGGAGGTACCTGCCGAGATTTTGGATAGGAAGGAGCATGTCCCTACTGGCATAAAGGTTATACCACAAGTTAAAGTTTTGTGGAAGAATCATCTTATAGAGGAAATGACCGGGAGTTGGAAACGTAAATGAAAGCGAGGTATTCTCATCTTTTGAAACATCAGTATACGTACGTCAATTTCGAGGACGAAATTTCATAAGGAGGAGGTTGTAAGACCCAAATTTTTAAATAAAAGGAATTTCCTTTATTTATTATTTTGAAATAGTAAGGGTTGATTTGATTAATGTGGATAGTTAAGGGTTAAATATGCAAATATTTCAAAATAAGCAAGTGGTTATAAAATATTCATTATCGCGTCGGGAATATTCGTTTGGTCGTGGAATATTAAATGCTCGCTTGGGAATATTCGGTCTGATGGCGTAGTGACCATGTGTGAGCCCCATAACGGAAAAGAGATTGGATGAAGAAAACGCACAAATATAAGTTGTTTTTAAATAACGGCGAAGTTATTACAGTTATTATCTTGTTGGAATACCCTATGGTTAAAACACACTAATACGCGTTGAATAAACGATGTACTTTCAGTATTGCACCTTCAATTATTGATTCTTATGTAAGAAAGGCACTACTCGATAATGGTTACGTGAATTATTTATCAAATATTTTATTGAGTTAATAATTCTGCGTTGATATTTTATATTCTTTGTTGTTTCAATAATTGTCATTATACAAGATATCTTTCATTATCGAAGCAATAATTATATTATCCGAATAATATTATTAGATAACATTATTAGCAATGTCTAGAAAGTTACATCTAAGGAGAGGTTTGGTACCTAATTATGCTGCCAAAGAAGAAGAAATTCTTATTGAAAGCCCCTCTTTCCTGGAGGAACCTGGTTGTCAATATTGTGATTCTCGTAATATTATTTGTGAATAATTAATTATTGATTTATATGATGAGAAAATATTGATTTTATGTGGATATAGATGGAGAAAATTTTTAAAATGACAATTGTTGAAAATTAATATTTTATCTTTTACGATAAAATAATTCATTTAAATATATTATTTTAATAATATATTAACTGGTGATATTTTTACAACGAATGTGGGATATATGAGTATACGAGGAGGAAGAGTATTTTTGTTGCAATAAATGTTTAAAACATGTTAAACATGTCGGTGGACCCCATTTATCGACCGAAATTTGATTATAACTGTAAAATTGCGTTTGCCAGGATTTTTGGTCAATTGCTATTTGGAATTTGGAAAAACTTTCTTACGCAAAGTTCAGAGAATTGAATTTCCTATAAAAATTAGCGAAATTGAATTTTACGATGAAATGAATATTTATTATGAATTATTGAAGTTTGAGTTCCAAAATAATTGATTTTTGGAAGTTTTAAATATTTATATTAACAAAACGTTTTTTATATGTTGAGGGCATATTTAACATGTGTTAGGATGGTGAATTGATTCATGGTTGCGAGGAAAATGTGGAAAATAAATAATATTAATTTATTAAATTTTCTTTTAAGTGTTCAAGCAATTTCCTATAAATAGAGGTCTTAGGTTAAATTGAAAATCACTTTTAAAGCTGAAGTTTTTCTCTATATTATCGAGCGTATTCTTGTGAGTATTTTGAGTATACTTTGAGTATTTCTATACGGTGCAAGTCCAAGTCATAGCCTTTATATCAAAGGTGTTTAAATTTAGAAATCTTGATCTTTCGAGGTAAGGGATATTATTTTTTTGTAATGATATTATTTCTTCAATATCATTATCTTTGAAATGTTGATCTGAAGTTTTTATCAAATTTGGAAATTTTTCATGTCTGGGGTTACTATTCATGGGTTCTTATTCATGAGTTACTATTCACGAGTTACTATTCAGCTTGAGTTACTATTCACGAGTTACTATTCATAAAGTACTATTCATGAAGCGTGAAGATGTTTTTGTGGAATTTCTATCTTTTGGTGTCTAGAGTTACTATTCACGATACTCAAGACTATTCACGATATCTGAAGACTATTCAATCGAAAAATAAAATTTCTTCTTTTTTGTCAAAATATCTATTCGGATACTAACTCTGATTGTATCCATGTTTTGATCATTCTTGAATTTTACACCACTATGATTATTTTTGAGGTATTTTTGGACGTGGATAAAACCAAGTACGAATCCTTAATCATTAATCCTTGTCATTTTGTTTCCTTTGGATTCGTTTCTTTAAAAAAAAAAATTTCATCATCCTCGGTCTTAAATGATGATATTATGGAATATCTTTGGCCTGTAGTGCAAAAGATGAATGATTTCTGAAGAATATCTTTGGCACATGAAGTGCGAAGATGAACAGTGTTGAGATGAACATGACCGATTGATTAATATCTTTGGCTGTAGTGCAAAGATGAGCAGTGTGTTTAAATGAGCATGACCAATTGATGAATATCTTTGGCACCTGTAGTGCAAAAGATGAATATTTGATTCCGGATGTATATTGATTGATGTTACAGATAAAACAATGATGATGGACCGTTAAATTCATAGATTATAGTAGATTTCATTCTCTACGTAACTCTTACATGAATTATTATTTCATGCGCGAATATTGATTTAAAATTTGTTGTCATTGTATTATTCTATCGATTTTTCCCCGTGAAGACTAACAATAATTTGTTGTATATTATCTTAGTCATAATATTCTTTACTTGGGCTAGTTGAGCTCACCCTTTCCTTGTTGTTCCATTTTTCTTCTCGGGAGGCGAGAATGTAGCGAGTCTTAGTGGGGGTATGGAATGAAGGTTCTAGAGAGAGTTGTTTAGTAGTCCTCACCATTTTGTAAAATAATGAATCAATAATTATGATGGGGATTTATTTGCATGTGGATATTGTCTAGAAGACAATATTATATTTAAACTCACGGTATATATTGTCAGTATTTCACACGACATTTGTATTATTGAAGTTGTAGTTGCTTTTTTTTGTACCATGTATTTGGCGACTCGGAATGGGTGTTGTGTATACCTATTTTGGGGGCGTCGCAATAGTTCCCAATCGTTGGATTACTAAATTGGGGATTAGTGAATCCAGGATAGATTGAAGTACATATGTTGCTTGCTTTCATTGGATGAGGATGATTGATCTCATGATCATTTGTGTGAGAACACTAAAAGCAAGTATGTAGGTGCTTATTAGAGAATAAGTTCATCTGAAGCGTGGCTCGCTAAGGGAATACCTAATGGAGTTTTATTTGCTGTCGATAGGAATTCACTGTAGTGATAGTAGTACAAGTAATCCTTGGACTTGAGATCATCATAGTATCTTGTGTATGATGAGTTATACTTTGACTTATTCCTTAAGACCCTTAGGGTATATCAAAGGGTATGCTTGGGTATAATAAGTTGTACATGGAGATAATGTATGATCAATAAAGAATCTACCACTTCTAATAAAAGAAGAGAAATGTCATATGTGATTAGATAAATGACAACCCAAAGAGTCCTTGGCAATGCGTAATGAAATTAGAAAGAAGTTTCTAATTTGCATTATTTGGAGTTCATGCATTTAAGAGTCGAAATACATATAATTAAATAAAATAAGACTTGACAAAGAATTCCATGTCTTATATTTAATTGGGACATTGTATGGTGGAAGGATTGAATTGTCATTTAACTATTTACTCAAAGGTTCTTTAATGATTAATGTTGAAATCTATATTATCCGGAAAGTCGTTGATCGCTAGGAGGCTTATCCTATTGTAGAATAAATATTATTTATTTAAATAAATTAATTATTTAATTTATTTATTTAAATAAGATTAGAATTATTCTAATTGATTTATTCACAACCTAGGTTTAATATGGAGAACCTAAAGGGTCACACCATAAAAGGAAGAATAATTATTTAAGAAGTTAATGGCATAATCGTAATAATATGTTAAGTATATTTAATTTAATCTATGGTGATAGAATAAATTAAATAGCTTAATATTTATTATTTAATATTTTAGAAATATTAAATATAAATTAATAAGAGGAGTCTTATTAATATTATTACAATTATTATTATTTTAATTTCTAAAGAGTTTAGGAATTAATTTAATATAAATACTCTCATTTATTCCTAATTGGATTAGAAGCAAAATTAGTTAAAGGAGTTTAATTAATTATCCCTAATAAGATTAGGGAGCTTAATTAATTAAAAGAATTTAATTAATTAAATAAATCCCAATTCCTTAATTGTTAAGGTGGGTTGCCCACATCTATTAATAAGAGGAGTCTTATTATGGGTGAGGGGATTGTTGATTTTTACAACGACATAATTCCAATTTGTTGGAGAGTACGCCCTTTTTCTATAGAGATAGGAAAAACTAGGGTTGAGCCAATAACCCTTCTTCTTGAATTTTCTTCTTCTTGGTGGATCACCCACAGAGGCCAAACACTTGGGTGGTGGCGTTGATCAAAGGAAGAAACCTAACCGGTGGATTCAAGTTGAAGCGAAAAGGATTGGAGGTGAACTTGTGCACGAGGAAGCTTTCGGATCTTGGTATGCTCTGTTCTTCATATCTTTTCGTTTAATTAATAATTGTGCATAAAGGGTGATCCGGGTATATGGTTTGTAAATTTTTAAACTTTGATTTTACACGCTTCCGCATTAATTTTGCAATTTGATTGCGTTCTAGAATATTACAAACCTAACAGTATTATCTATCCAATCTCGAATAGTTCATGGGTAAGTCCTGTACAGTGCGTACCGAAGAAAGGGGGAATAACGGTAGTGAAAAATGAAACGAATGAACTCATCCCGACTAGAACGGTTACAGGCTGGAGAGTATGTATGGATTCATCAAGAAAGCCGAATAAAGCCACACTGAGGATCACTTTCCTTGCCTTTCATTGATCGAGATCTTTGGATAGTTGGCGGGACATCGCTTTTTCATCATTGGATGGATATTCTGGATATAATCAGATTGCCATAGCGCCGGAAGATCAAGAAAAAACAACATTCACATACCCTTACGGTACGTTTGTATTCTGGCGTATGTCTTTTGGTTTGTGCAATGCTCCAACAACTTTTCAACGGTGCGTGATGGCCATCTTCTCGGATATGGTAGAACATAACTTGGAAGTGTTCATGGATGACTTTTTCGTATTTGGTGATAGTTTCAACTTATGCTTGAACAATTTAGTTTTAGTATTAAAGCGCTGTGTGGAGACAAATCTAGTTCTCAACTGGGAAAAGGGTCACTTCATGGTGCAAAAAGAGATAATTCTGGGGCATAAGGTTTCAGTAGCAAGGCTAGAGGTTGATAAAGCAAAATTGAGACGATCGAGAAACTACCTCCTCAACATCTATGAAGGAATCTGAGCTTCTTGGGACATGCGGGTTTTTATAGATGATTTATTAAAGATTTTTCCAAAATTTCAAAACCCTTATGTTCCCTCTTGGAGAAAGATGTGTTGTTTAAGATGGATCGGTTGTGCTTAGATGCTTTGAAATATTGAAAAATAAATTAGTTTGACTCAATTATAGTGGCTCCCATTTGGACTTTTACCGTTTTGAGTTGATGTGCGATGCAGTGATTACGTAGTTGGAGCGAGATTGGGACAACGTCAAGATAAAATCTTTCACATCATATACTACTCCAGCAAGACGTCGACAAATTCTTAGTTGAATTACACTACCACGTAAAAAAGAATTACTTATGGTAGAGTTTGCCTTTGACATGTTCAAAAGCGTATCTAATAGGGACCAAAGTAATCGCTCTACGCCGATCATTACATTATTAAGTATTTGATTTAGAAGAAGGATGCCAAACCACGGTTAATATGGTGGGTGCTTTGCTAAAAGAATTTTATTTGGAGATCGAGAGATAGAAAAGGCAAAACGAAAACCGGTGGCGGATCATCTTTCGCGATTAGAAAATGTGGAGGTTCAGCAAAAAGACGAAGTCGTGATCAACGAGATGTTTCCTGATGAACAACTTCTTCAAGTAACAACGACAGTGCCATGGTATGCATATTATGTGAATTATCTGGTTAGTAATGTATTACCTCGGATTTGAACTCATAACAATAGAAAAAAGTTTCTCCACGATGTAATAAGCCAATACTTTTGGGAATAACCATTTTGTTTAAGACTTGTGCGGATCAAATGATTAGACGATGTGTGCCACAAGAGGAGATGGATAGCATATTAGGTCATTTCCATTCATCGGATTATGGAGGTCACTACGCGGGTGATAGGACACCAGCCAAAGTGTTGCGATCGAGATTTTTTCGGCCCACCTTATTTAAAGACGAGCATATCTCATGTGTTAAAGTGTGATCGATTGTCGGTGAGCAGGCAATATATCCAAAACGCAATGAAATGCTACTTAATACCATTTTGGAGGTTGAGTTATTCGATGTATAGGGAATTAACTTTATAGGACCCTTCCCATCATCCTTCAATAATCAGTACATTCTGTTGGCAGTAGACTATGTTTCAAAATGGGTAGAAGCTGCAGCCTTACCAACTAATGATGCCAAGGTTGTACTACGGTTCTTGAAGAAAAATAATTTCACACGATTTGGTACACCTCAAACGATAATTAGTGATGAGGGAACTCACTTCTGTAATAAGCAGTTCACTAAATTGCTCACAAATTATGGGGTCCGACATAAGATTGCAGTCGCGTATCATCCCCAAACCAATGGCCAAGCGGAAGTCTCGAATCGGGAAGTTAAGCGAATTTTGGAAAAGGTTGTAAATCCGTTGAGGAATGATTGGGCAATGCGATTAAATGATGCCTTATGGGCATATCGAACAGCTTACAAGAATCCTATCGGCATGTCACCTTACAGAATGGTCTACGGCAAGGCATGTCATCTTCCGGTAGAGTTAGAACATAATGCATACTGGGTAATTCGGTAAAATGGTGAATTTTGACTTACTGATAATCGGTGGGGATAAGCGATTAATCGACTAAATAAAATGGGATGAATTATGGCATAATGCTTATGAAAATGCCAAACTATACAAAGAGAAAGTCAAAACATGGACGATAAGAAAATCATTGATAAAAAAGTTCGAAGCCAAGGACAACAAGTATTGCTTTTTAACTCTAGATTGAGGTTATTTCCCGATGAAATTAAAATCCGTTAGTCGGGACCTTTTGTGGTTATATCTTCGCTCCACAGGGAATGTTGAAGTTGAGGAACCTACTTCAAAGCGAACCTTCAAGGTGAATGGCCAGCGGCTTAAGCATTATTAGAGTGGACCCATCGATCGCCAACTACTGGCTATGCACCTCTACGATCCGATTGGACAATTGAGCAACCACAATGAAAGTCGGGTGACAACTTTAAACCAAGCCATTTGTGGGGGAGGCAACCCCAAGATTATTTTATTCTTTATTTCTTTCTTTTATCTTTTTTTTCAGCATTTTTATTAATTTATTTTAGGAGTAAAATAATTTAGCTACAGAATCGTAGAATTTTTATGTGTATCTCTAGTGCTTACGCATTTGGTTATTATGTTAGGAAGGATAATCAACTAGTACCACGAATTAGAAACCGGTAGCCGGCGTTCAAATCGATAGCCTAAATTAAAATCACAATGCCCGGCGTTATCCTACGGTATAAGCCAGTACTTCAATTTATAAGCGTGTTATGGTTATTGATGCTCAACGGCCTTGACGCTCTAGCATATAATTTAACGCAGTACCTTTGGTAGCTAGAACCCATCTGAGACACTATTGCTCGGTACCGATGCTCGATTCCAATTCAAACGCGGTACCGACGCTAGAAGTCCTGCCAGATTACGCTTTACGGCACCCAAAGACTCCTTTACTAGCATAACCCGGCGCATTGGTACTGAGGTCGTTAAAGTCCTAATTTGACTCACAAGTTTACTCGGTTTCCACTTTCTTCACTCTTTAAAATTCTCCCCGTTGACCACTCTCCATTTCTCTCTTTCAATGGCGATCTTCTATTTAATTGGGCTATAAGGTGCATTGCTATATCACATGTTAATCCGTCTCTCTCTATAATTCAATTTGCTCTCTGATTCTCATCACCAAGGTAAGATTTGGTTTACACACACATCCGATGTGGATCTCCCATTCGTTTATGTGTGGTGTTGATTGCATCATATTAGGAATTGCTAGGTTCTTTTCACAATATTAATCATTCGATATGTGTTTGCATGATTTCTATAAGAGATGTGCTGATACGCCCATCAATTGTTTGATAAAATCTCTACATGGGTTTCTATTGCTAATTTACATTAGCTTCATTTCTATTATATGTCATCACATGCTTTTCGAGTTAATGCTCACCGTGAAGTACACATGCAATGCTTAATTGGTTTATTTGCATAAAATCTCACCATGTATTGAACCTAAAAGGCATATTTTACTTGGTATTTCTCAATGTTAAATTTAATATTGTTGTGAGAGGTTAGATACAGTTGTGTGAAGCAAATGATTGTCCTAAACATGTTACTTCTTACATACTGATTGTTGTTTGACCAATTTTGACACGTTAGGCCATTCGATCCGGCGTGAAAATTTATGCTAGTGTGTGCTTGTAGTAACCCATAACCTTGTTACACAATGCTATCCTCTCCGTCGAAGTTTGGGGGGTCGTGTTATAGTTACGTAATTTTGTATCATATGTCTGTACAAAATGCTAATACGTGTGTATGTGTTGTCAATTGCGAGAATATTGAGATGGCCTCAAAGCGTCAACGAGGAGAAGGTTACAGGTCGCCTCGGCTCCCCAAAATTTGACCGTCGTTGGTTCGTGAGTCCGTGACCCAAGAACGATATAATCATATGGCCACCCGCTCACTAGTCCCAGAACGAGGTTTAAGGCCCGACCAATCAAAAGATGGAGACATGGCTGTGATGATTATTGAGAGAAATTGGTTCACACACACCGAACAACCTGACCCAACGGTTATTACAGTGGTTAAAGAGTTTTACGCCAACGTTTCTGAGCACTTCCACTATGGAGTGTATGTGATAGGCAAGACAGTTGAATTCGGCGAAGAGGACATCAACAGTTGTTACCAGCTGCCTTTAGAGGGTCAACACAATGAATATGCCAATTTTATGAGCCAAGGACCAGACTATGAAGTGATAATCCGTGAGTTTTGTCAACCGGGCACAACTTGGACAATGCATGAACGTGGTAGCATGACTTTCCCGCATTTGCGCCTTATTCTATACGAAAAAGCTTGGTATGCCTTCATTTGCGCAAAGTTGATGCTGTGCACACATGTCAACAATGTTACCAAGGAAAGGGTCGTGCTGCTGTATTCAATAGTTCAAGGCTTGAAGATGGATGTGGGCCTAATTATTTAGCAGTCCATTCTGAGAGCTACACGAGAAGGTACCACGGGAGGGTTACCCCACCCTTCTCTCATTTGTGCTTTATGTTCTAAGTTTGGGGTCAAATGGAAGTCGGACGAAATGATTTAGCCCCCAATGTCGGTTTTGGACCATAAAATGATAAGAAGGTAATGGGTGTGACCGGTGGTGCAAATCACCCACGTGGATTGGGCTTTATAATTCCTCAAAATGCTGACTCCACAAGCTCTGCTCCACCTACTTATGGTCCCTCCTTCAGTAGCTCACTATGGTGTTGTTCCCAATTTGGTTCAACGAGAAATTGATGGATGGTTCTACAATATTGAAGCCCAAAATATACGTTTGTTTGAGCGTCCAAGATGTCATCTACTGAGTTTACGGTCGACTACTTGAAGGCTTAGACTTCTCTGTATGCTTAGATATACTGCTTGGCATTGATCTTAGTCATTTCCCTCTTGCTCCGATTACGCTGTGTTCCCCCTTACGATCAAGAGAAAGCGACGATAAGGACGATCGCCGAGGAATGATCTCGTTAGGAAAGTCCTCTATTTTACACTCGCTTATATTTTTTCATGAGGACATTGCTCAGTATAAGTTTGGGGGTAGTTTAGTTTTATTTTCATTTTTAGGTGGCATGTTTATAGTAGCTGATTATGTTTTAGTCTTTTAAACTTGATGTTAACTTTAAAGTAAGTGTTGCATTTCATACATCACACGATTCCAGCTGTTATATAGTTTAAGCATATTCGGGGCCAATGATGAGACTAGAATTGCATAACCAAGTCTAGTATTGATTATTAAGCTTTTGATGTGATTTCTTGACGTGATTTAAATCTTTATCTATTTGAAGGCCCGATATTATCGGGGATAGCACATGTTAAGAAACGACCATGTTGGCTGAGTAAGTCTAAATGGCTATATAATGGATTTCTAAAAGAAAAATGCTAGTTGAATGAAAGAATAACAAGAATAGGTAGTGATGGCTGAAGTTAGACATGAATTTAAGTTTGGGGGGAAATAAAAAAAAAACCGTGGCTAGTCTTGTTTCGGGGCCTTTGTTACTTGAGTAAGTAAGCCCGAGGGAGTGTCTCTACACCTAGCGCCCTAAGGTCTTAATGGTCTGGGAGTCGTTGGTCGAAAGCTCACTAAGGGGTAGCACTGTTAGCCTAATGGAATGAGACATTACACAGTCATGGGAAATAGAAAAAAATGAAATGGGAAAAAGTGCAAAAAGCCCCCGTTAGAAAAAAAAATATAAAATAAAAATAAAGCATAAGTATTCCATCTTGGCCCCTGGTATTTGATAAGTGTGTGATTTTAGCCGGATCTAGTTTGTTTTTGGAGTTCTCGAGCTTATACTGTATGATGCCTTCCAAGAAATTTATTATGTGTCGTATTTTGATTTTCATCAGTTAGCATGGTTGTTGAACACACACGCACGATATCAGTAATAACAGGTTTAGATTTGATTATTGTTGAGAGATTAATGATTTGTCCTAATATGATGTACTAGCATGTTATTGTGATTTCTCTGAGGCCTGATGAGTATACTTTGTTCTGTTTGACTGCTGGAATTATCAATATGTAGATAGTTATAATTGCATTTGCATGGTATATTTAGTGTTTCTTGTTGCATTGTGTTTTGTTACTTGAGGACAAACAACGATTCAAGTTTGGGGGTATTTGATGAATGGGTAATATACCCATGAATTGGATATGTTTAGGCTTGATTTATTGTTGTTTTCGAGTATTCTAGGATAGTTTTTATACGTTTACTTGTTATTTTGAAGATTAAGGTAAAACAGGGGCATAAAGGAAATTTTGGCATAGTAGAGGGCAAAAGACTAATCAACAGAAGTCATGAACCAACGTCGAGGCGCTCTAAAGTGTACTTCCCACTTGTAGAAGTATTTGAGGCCAATCCGTGTGCGCAAGGCGCGTCTGAAAGTAGAAGTTGACAAGCATTATGAGTTTTAAAGAGGTGAAAAAGGAGTATTTAAAGAGAATTTGCTGGAAATTGAGATTCTTAACCATCATAGCTGGAAATTGATCAAGATTTCATCAGAAGATTGCGGAAGAGAATTCCAATTGAAGATTGAAGTTTGGAAGATTTCTTTTAGAGTTTCTTCTTCTTCTTTATTTTAATTGTGTAATTCTTTTGAGATGGTTTTTATGGGATTGTTGGTTTTATTTTTCAGTATGAACTAACTTTTTAATTAAGACTACAAATTGAACCTTTTATGTCTATGAATTAGTTATTCAATTTAATCCAGTTATTTATGTCTAAGTGAATTGTTTATCATGTTTTAATGCGTAATAATTAATTGTTTGGCCAATAATTCTTGTGTTACTCTAGAAAGATTCGGAAGATGAAATCTAGGGTTAAAACTGGACATGATAACATATATGCTTAATTATTTGCATGAGATGAATAATTAGGTTTGTGAATTGAATAGGAATATCTTTTCACTGCATGTAACATTTGGGAATTGGAATTTAACGGGTTTGATTTAATTATTTTGCATAGGAATATAGCAGAATTAATTGAATCGAATATTAGTTATCTCTTCACTTGGGAAAGAGCTTTTAACAACTAGAATTCCTGTTAACAATTCAGGTGATGTAATAATTGGGTTAATTGGATAATTAGTTTGTAGTACATAATTGGGGATATTGTAATCTTAACCTTTAATTAATTGAATTAATTTCTAAAGTAATCCGCTTTTTAATTAGTCGATTTAGTTTTCTCAATTAGAAAAATCACAAATTGCAGATTGTTTAAATAAAATTGAATTGATACAAGATTAATAGTTGGAGTTTATTGATTGGAATTTCTGTGGGTTCGACACTTAATTTTACCACTTTATTACTTATTTGATCGTGTATACTTGCACAATTAATTGATTGCAAAATCAATGACAGTAATATTAATATATTACTATTGATTGTAATAATAATAACAACAATAATAACAATACTAATAGTAACAATAATAATAGCAATAATAATAATAAAATAATAATAATAACAATAATAATAATAATAATAGAAATTATAATAATATTAATAATTACAATTATTATAATAATAAAAATAATAATTATAAGAATAGTAATAATTATAAGAATAAATAATAATAATAATAAAAACAATAATAATAATAACAATTATAATAATAGCAACAATAATTGTAATTATAATAATAATAATAATAATAATAATAATAATAATAATAATAATTGTTTTATCGAGGAATATTCGTACAACAAGACAATCATTGGTGGACTAAAATAGCGGAATTATTGTAGGATTGAGAAAGCGACAAAAATATTTTATAAAAATAACGGCGGAAGTTTTCTTTATTAATCTTGTTGAACTACCGGTAGTAAAGTAAAATCTGATGTCTGGCGTGGTTGTATAATAACATACGGTATTGATTATTGATGCTTATGTGATAAGTCACTCGGTTTTGTTTTATTGGTATTATTAATGTAATAAAAGCGGAAAAGCTTTTATATAAAGCAGAATACTTTTATAAAGTTATTCTATAAATAGAATATATTATATTCTATTATGCATAGTATTTTGCATAGTAAAATCTTTTTATATAAAATGAATACTTTTATAAAGTTATTCGTTTTATTAGGCTAATAGTAAAATCTTTTTATATAAAGCAGAATACTTTTATAAAGTTATCATTTTATTAGACAATAATTAGAAATATATTATATTTTATTGCATAGTATTTGCATAGTGCTGCGTAGTGTTGTATAGTGTGCTGTGATAGTGTTTTGCATAGTAAAATCTTTTTATATACAGCGAATACTTTTATAAAGTTATTCGTTTTATTAGATTATAAATAGAATATATTATATTTTATTTAAAAGATTTTGCTTTAAATAAGGACCGTCCGATTAAAAGTAAATCAATCTGGACCGTTCATGAATTAGTTACTATGTAGTCCATTCTTCTATAAATAGAAGCTCATTCCTTCATTATTTCTTACGAATTCACTGAAACTCTAGAGAGAGAAATTATAGAGAGAAAGAAGAAAAAGTATTTTGCTACTTCACTACTCCTACATCCAAAGATTTCTTCTTCTTAAGGTAAGGGATATTATTTGTTGTACTGTAAGGGGTATTATTTCTTTTGTATTCATGAAGAGAACTTACATTATTCTATTCTTTATTATTACATTGGAATTACTGTATCACTTGTTCACTACCTATACTTGGTGAAATTCTTACATTATTCCATTCGTTATTATTACATTGGAATAACTTTTGTATATCATGACATACCCTATACTTGGTGAAATTCTTACTGTTATTTCATTCTTTATTATTACATTGGAATAACTTTGTGTAATGTGGGCTACCTATACTTGGTGAAATTCTTCTATTATTCCATTCTTTATTATTACTGTTGGAATATCTTATGCATGCATTTTACGCCGGACTGGTTCAAATTTTATTATTACATTGGAATAATATCACATTAATACGTTTTAATGTGGGACACTGGTTCCGTCATTATTATTACATTGGAATATCCATATTATGCGTTTTCATGGGACTGGTTCCGTATTTATTATTACGTTGGAATAACATCATATCAAATACCGCATGCGTGGTGATTTTGTTGTTATTCCATTCTTTATTATACATTGAACATCATCACATGCGGTTAATTTACTTGACACAGTTAGATTATTTATTATACATTGGAATAACCTATCACATCGAATACCGCATGCATGGTGATTTCTCTTGTTATTCCATTCTTTATTATACTCAGTTGGTTAAAGTTTTGACTTCTATACTCCATGAAATTAGTGGAATATCCTTGATATTTGCACTTCATCCAGTATCTTTTCATGAAAATATTCTTCTGAGCATTCTTGAATTTTACTCTACAAAGAAGTATCATGTTGACAATTTGGACGTTATTGGTTTCTGGATAAATTAATTCTTGAACTTGTTTTATTGAATTATTATGTCATTGTCATCATCCTCGTGTTTATATTATGTTGAAAGTCATTTGTGGCCTATAGTGTATAGATGGACTTGGTATGATTATGACCAGGGATTATTCGGTATAATCATGACCGTAATATTACAAATGATGTGGAAAAAAAAGTCCTCATTGGCCCGTAATGCATTGATGGATTGTTTTTGGTATGATTATGGCTATGGATTCTCTTCGGCCAAGGGTGCAAAGATGAATTGATTTTATGGCATGATCAGGACCGTTGATGAAAAAAATGATTATCTTTGGCCGTAGTGCATGGATAATTCGTGGTCGTGATACTAAAGAATATCCTTGGCTTTGTAGTGTAGGGATGATTTGATGATGTGGATTATTTATTAAATTTGAGTCTCGTGATAAAAGTGATGAAAAACCTTTTAAATCATAAAAGATAGTAGATTTTATTCTCTACTTGACTCTTTTAATGGATTGTTTGTTCCATTGCGATTAAAGTTGATGTTTATTATATTTTATCGGTTTAACATTGTTGAAGACTAATGATAATTTATTACGCATTATCTTAGTCATAATATTTTCTTCTTGGGCTAGTTGAGCTCACCCTTTCTTCTTTCTTTTTGTTCTCTTGAGGAAATGAGAAGCGTAATTGGGACTAGTCGGGGAACGAGTGATGGTCTAGATGGTAGTTTAGTAGTAGTCCTCGCTATTCTTTGAAATAGTGTAAAAATAAATGTAATGAGGACTCCATTGAGTGTGGATATTGTCTAAATGGCAATATTTGTATTAAAACTCACGGCATATGTTTTGTCGTATTTTACACGACAGCTGTATTATTAAGTTGTATTTGAATTTTGTACCATGTATTTGGTGACTCAAGATGGGTGATGTATACTTATTTTGGGGGCGTGACAGTTGGTATCAAAAATTAGGGATATGATCCTTGGCTGAGATGTGAGACAAGAACTAGGAGGGGAGAGACGGGGAATTCCTTCGCTAGTATGACCTACCTAAGTTTATTTGGTATTTAATTGGTCGGTCATAGTATAGGGATAATATGTGATATGTTAATTAACCCTTGTTTTGTGGCAGTATTTGAAAATGACATCCGAGAATGTTGAGAACATCAATGGAGCACAGGAGACCGTTGAGTTTCCACAGATCAAGAATCAGGATAATGTGCAACAGGATGGCGATAATCCTTCTGCAAACAACAACATTGATTAATTGACGAACGACGGTACGTTTAGGAGCTTTTTAGAATTCATGCAACATCAGGCGAAGGCGGCTCCTATTCATAATGCAGGTAAAAATAATGGCAAACCACGGTCGGTCACCGCTAAGTAATTCAAGGAGCTGGGACCACCGGAGTTTTTGGGAAATCCAGAACCACTTAAGGCGGAGACGTGGTTAAAGCAGATGAATAAGATATTTGATGTCTTGGGATGCTCGAGGAGCAAAAGGTTCCTTTGCCACCTTTATGTTTGCGTGAAGAGGCGATTCTTTGGTGGGAATCGTAAAAGCGTACCCGACTGGCGCTTTTCAAGATGTCTTGGGAGAAGTTCAAAGTTGTTGATGACAAGTACTTTCCTAAAGTATTCGTCACATGAAGGAGGTGGAGTTTATCAAGTTGGAGTAAAACAACATGACCGTGTCGCGAAGACGAAGCCAAGTTTGCAGAGTTGTCGGTTTTGCGTCCCATTTGGTTGATAATGAGGAGAGAATGGCGCGAATGTTTTAAGAGGTTTGAAAACACGAGATACGTCAATATCTTATCTCTCATAAAGCGTGTTTGTATTTAGATGTTGTTAATAGGGCTCAGTTATTGGAGCGCGATAATGAGTCAGCAAAACCAAAAGGCAACGACCAACAACACGAAATCGTACCAGTGGCAAGCGATCATCGAACAATGATAACCATCATGGGGAAATTATCATGCCGAGAATGGTAACCACTGGTGGTAATCATGGCCAAGATAATAGAAGTGGAAATTTCAAGAAGAGAAGGTTCAACAATGATGTGAAGACGTCGGTACCAACACCCGTTTCTAAGGAAGAAGAACGACCACCGGTCGTATGTTTCTAATGAGGACAGGAAGGACACATCCATCCAAACTGTACGCAGCAACCCAAAGCGTGTTTTAATTGCGGAAGAGAAGGTCACCTAGCTCGATTTTTGTCGTATGGTGAAGTCAAGTCCATTTGGGATAGTGATGTCAAAGGATGTCCCAGACAAGCCAAAGCAGGTAGTTTAAGAGAGAGCATTTTTTTTTCTCGTGACGAGGAACCTGAATAAAATTATCACGGGTAAGTTAATTATAAGCTCTTGCAAAGTCTATACCTTATTCGATACCGGTTCTACTCACTCTTTTATTTCACCTAGTTGTGTTCAATGTTTAAATTTGACTCCAGAGAAATTAAATTTTGATTTATCTGTTGAAACTCTGTTGGGAGAAACCTTCGTTACCTCCTTTATTTATAAATCTTGTTTGATTCAAATCAACACTTTTACGTTACTGTCGATCTTATCTCTTTGAAAATACTTGCCTTTGATGTGATTTTAAGAATCGATTGGTTAACTACTCATCATACTTTTGTAAGGTTGTTAGATTTCATACTCTAACCAACTTTGTTATGTGAATTCAAAGTAACCAAACCACTAAAGTCAATCATTGTCATATCAAGCCATAAGTAAAGAGCCCCGATCCTTTATTGTTGACTTCCTTGTGTGGAATGCAGAAGCCGGACTTTTCAGTAGGCGGCGTCGTGAATAGCGATGACAAGTTGATAGGTATCAATGTGACGTGTTATCAAGTCTTGGATGAGGTCGCGATTTTGAATGATATTTCTATTGTTAATAAATTTCTGGCGTATTTTTGAAGACTTCTTAGCCTACCCCTAGGCGTGAAATCGAATTTTGTATTGACCCCGATACAAAACCTATTTCTTAAACCCTTAAATATTTCTTCAACCAAAACCAAGCATATCATGTGCCAAGACATTGACTCGAATTACATTAAAGATTACGACCATACCATTCAATACCATCGTGGAAAAGCGAGCGTGGTAGGCGACGCGTTGAGTAGAAGATCGTATCGTTACGAGTTCGAATATCTGAACCCGGGAAGATAACAAATATCTGAGTAGAATCGACTTTAATCGATAAAGTTAAAGCCGCTCAAGCTACGACGGGGTGATGAATGTGATAAAGAAGAAGGTTTAAGAGGCGTTATTCTAGAAGCAAGAATCGATGAAGAGAGGAAATCTCAACCCTCGATTTAATTGGCCCATTTGAAATCCTCGATCGAGTAGGAGCTGTGGACTTATAGACTTCGTTTTCTGCGCCAAGTATCGGCGTGTTCATAATTTTTTTCACGTATCGATGTTACGTAATTATGTGGACGACCCGAACCACGTTATTAAATTAGAACTAGACGAGATAGCAAAAGATTTAACGTATGAGGAGATACGTGTTAAAATCTTGGACAAGAAGGATCGTATTCAACACTCAAAGGTTATACCTTAAGAGTTAGAATCTGAAATGAAGTCAAGGTATCCTCACCTCTTCGGCGTACCATGTACGTACGTAAATTTTGAGGGCAAAATTTCATAAGGAGGGGAGATTGTGAGACCCCAGATTTTTATGAATAAATATTTAATTTTCTCGAAATAAATTTTTTGAATATTATGGTGTGGATTTGATATAATGTTATAGTTGTGGGTAGTATTTATAAATTTTGCAAATTACAAGTTGTTATATAATATTCGATTAATTAGGGAAATATTCTTTTTTATCGAGGAATATCGTACAACAATCTGACAATCATTGGTGGACCTCAGAACGAATTATTGTCGGATTGAGAAAGCGACAAAAATATTTTATAAAAATAACGGCGGAAGTTTTCTGAATTATCTTTGTTGAACTACTCGGTAGTAAAAAAGTTCGATGTCTGGCATGGTTGCATAGTAGCACTGCGGTATTGATTATTGATGCTTACGTGATAAGTCACTCGGTTTTGTTTTATTTTATCTGATATTATTAATGTAATAAAAGCTGAAAAGCTTTTTATATAAAAGCGAGAATACTTTTATAAAGTTATTCTATAAATAGAATATATTATATTCTATTATGCATAGTGTTTTGCATAGTAAAATCTTTTTATATAAAGCAGAATACTTTTATAAAGTTATTCGTTTTTATTATGCTAATAGTAAAATCTTTTTATATAAAACATAATACTTTTATAAAGTTATACATTTTATTAGACAATAATTAGAATATATTATATTTTATTATGCATAGTGTTCATTATAAGGTTACTGCATAGTGTTGTATAGTGTATGCATAGTGTTTTGCATAGTAAAATCTTTTTATATAAAATGTAATACTTTTATAAAGTTATTCGTTTTATTAGATTATAAATAGAATATATTATATTTTATTTAAAGATTTTGCTTTAAATATGGACCGTCCAGATTAAAAGTAAATCAATCTGGACCGTTCATGAATTAGTTACTATCTTTGATCCATTCTTCTATAAATAGAAGCTCATTCCTTCATTATTTCTTACGAATTCTTTGAAACTCTAGAGAGAGAAATTAGAGAGAAAGAAGAAAAGTATTCTAACTTCTTCACTACTCCTATATCCGTACTCTTCTTCTTCTTAAGGTAAGGGATATTATTTGTTGTACTGTAAGGGGTATTATTTCTTTTTGTATTCATGAAGAGAACTTACATTATTCCATTCTTTATTATTACATTTGAAAAAACATGTATCTTGCGCGGACTACTCTATACTTGGTGAAATTCTTACATTATTCCATTCTTTATTATTACATTGGAATAACTTTTGTATCATGCGGACTTACCCTATACTTGGTGAAATTCTTACATTATTCCATTTTTTTATTATTATTGGAATAACTCGATATCTGTGAGCTACCCTATACTTGGTGAAATTCTTACATTTTTCCATTCTTTATTATTACATTGGAATATATCACATGCATGCGTTTTCTGACGGACTGGTTCCAATCTTTATTATTTTGTTGGAATATCACATACATGCGTTTTCTGGCGGACTTGATTCCTTTATTTTATTTATTATTACATTGGAATATCACATGCATGCGTAGTCACGCATGCATGGTGATTTACATTGTTATTCCATTCTTTATTATTACATTGGAACATCTTGTCGGTGTGAATTTTTCTGACTTGGTTCCGTTATTTATTATTATTGTTGGAATAACTTTATCATGCAATACCGCATGCATGGTGATTTCTCTTGTTATTCCATTCTTTATTATACTCGGTTGGTTAAAGTTTTGACTTCTATACTCCATGAAATTAGTGGAATATCCTTGATATTTGCGCTTCATCCGATATCTTTTCATGGAAATATTCTTACGAGCATTCTTGAATTTTACTCTACAAAGAAGTATCATGTTGACAATTTGGGCGTTATTGGTTCTGGATAAATTAATTCTTGAACTTGTTTTATTGAATTATTATGTCATTGTCATCATCCTCATGTTTATATTATGTTGAAAGTCATACGTGGCACTGTAGTGCATAGATGGACTTGGTATGATTATGACCAGGGATTATTCGGTATAATCATGACCGTAATGTTACAAATGATGTGGAAAAAAAAAAGTCCTCATTGGCCCGTAATGCATTGATGGACAGTTTTTGGTATGATTATGACTATGGATTCTCTTCGGCCAAGGGTACAAAGATGAATTGTTTTATGGCATGATCAAGACCGTTGATGAAAACACGATTATCTTTGGCCCGTAGTGCATGGATAATTCGTGGTCGTGATACTAAAGAATATCCTTGGCCTGTAGTGTAGGGATGATTTGATGATGTGGATTATTTATTGAGCTGAGTCTCAGCAATAAAAGTGATGAAAAACCTTTTAAATCATAAAAGATAGTAGATTTTATTCTCTACTTGACTCTTTTAATGGATTATTTGTTCATTGTAGTTAAACTTGATGTCTATTATATTTTATCGGTTTAACATTGTTGAAGACTAATGATAATTTATTACGCATTATCTTAGTCATAATATTTCTTCTTAGGCTAGTTGAGCTCACCCTTTCTTTCTTTGTTCTCTTTAGGAAATGAGAGCGTAAATGGGACTAGTCGGGGAAAGCAGTGATGGTCTAGATGGTGCTTTAGTAGTCCTCACTATTATTATGTAAAATAGTGTAATAATAAATGTAATGAGGACTCCATTGAGTGTGGATATTGTCTAGATGACAATATTTGTATTAAAACTCACAGCATATGTTTTGTCGTATTTTACACGACAGCTGTATTATTAAGTTGTATTTGAATTTTGTACCATGTATTTGACGACTCAAGATGGGTCATGTATACCTATTTTGGGGGCGTCACACGGACAATTACTAGTTCATTTACAAAACTTAGGAGTTTTTGTCTGCTGACCATTTGGTTTAAAAATGAGAGTGAGATTGAATGCATTAAATGCTTGGCCATTTGTTAACTCTTTATTGATTGCCATTTTTGATTTTTGTAACCGATGGGCAGTGCAAAAACGCTTGTCCTTCATCCTATTTTTATCTAATTTTAAACATCTCATTTGAGCCGCTTATTTCAAATCAATTTTTTAAATGACAAATCTATCACTCGCTCAAATTTCGCTATAAATAGGAATGTTTTCTTGATTCGAATTTGCCAATTTACAAGAATTGAAAAAGTTTATACTCATTGCCTACATGTTTCTCTCTAAAAGCTTTACCTCTTCTACTCAAAGCTTTGATATTTTAATGAAGAAAAAATTGGTCAAAATATTTTGAGATAAGTCATTGAAATAATTTATTTATATTATTTCATATCTATTTATAATTATAAATATACAAATATATATTGTGTGACTCCCCCAAAAAAGGTATACATCACCCATTCTGAGTCGCCAAATACATGGTACAAAATACAAATACAAATTTAAATATACAACATGAGCTAAGAGTTTTAATACAAATATTGTCTTCTAGACAGTATTCAAATTCTAAGTATTCAAACTCAAAGTAAGTCCTCAATACATTTATTATCACAGAATAGTGAGGACTACTAATGCAAACATCTGGACCGTCACTCCGTTCCCCGACTAGTTGTGACACCCCCAAATCTGGTACTTCCATTTCCACAGGATTTGGTATTCACTGTACAAGCATCATCTATCTATCTACCCATAAATAAATTTCAAACCATGTAATAGATAGAATAAATAATAAATCTCTCCCCTTATGGGGTTACATCAACTGAATAATAAATAAATCTCAGGTTACTCTAACCTTAAAACATTTGTGCGGAAAAAATAAACAAATAAGTCTTAGTAACATCAATTCTAATTACATCATATAACCACATTAATTAAACAGTCTTCATTACTTGATAAGCTTGCCCTTGCCCTTACTAGTGGAAGGTTCGTCTGCTCTTTCATTCTTAACTACAATGTTATTATTACGCAAGAGTGAGCACGATTGCCCACAAGTATAACAATATAATAATGAATAATAACATGCGAGAGAAATAATAACTTCTGATATAAAGCTCAACTTTTGAATCAAGAATGAATAACAAGAATCAAAAAAATTCTGAGGGTCATAAGACCTTGAACTATGTCCTAGGTTGTCAAGTGTTACAGAACCTTTAACGATCTATAAGACTATGGACTCTTCTTCTCGTACTTAGGGGTTCACCCTTAGTACCATCATCTGTGCCACAATATCTTAACGCTAAAGCGTAAATAATCCCCTATACAGGGTTGTTCATCTCAGTTTGACATTCGAGTCCGCACCAAAGGAAGTTTAATTTGGATAATTCATCAAGGGTTCTAAAATTTAGAACGCTCATCAACTATGGACTAGTCGAATCAATAAGGGTTTGCTAGTCTAATAAGGTTTAACAATAACTGATAATTTAACTTGGATAAAATCTCAAAAGTATACAATAGAATAATTATTGTATAACAACATCATGATTGAAGGATTAATAAGCTTTAATATATGAGAGTTTGCTCAATGATAACAAGTAAGGTTAGGAAACTTGCTCAACGAAAGTTTAGGGTAAGAAACTTGCTCAACGTAAATGTAGAGTTAGAAAACTTGCTCAATGTAACAAGATAAGGTTTAGAAACTTGCCTCGTGCGTAGATTACACTTAAACAAACTCGTTCTTTGAATTAAATCCTACATATCAATTACGTTCACAATACCAGTCGATAATAACGTACTAAACATCATAAGTTATTCTTTGTCTAATCTCGACTTCATGACTATACTTAGTCAATTATTATACTTAGTGTAAAATTAAGAATTCACGAAAAATAAACTAATTATGCATTCGATCATTCAATCCACACGTAATTGTGTTATGGACATGTTAAGAATCTATTTTAATATCTCATTATAGGTCTAACAAGTCTTTATAATCATTAGACTAAGTTGTTATCACATTTCCATACTTGTACTCTTTTAAAAACTCATTTCTGACCATTCTGCTAAGTGGCGCTGCGGCTCCACTTTTGTACTGAGTCTTGGTGTTGCGACGCCACGAGAAATGAACTGGGAGTTGGTGCTACAGCGCGAAACCCCAGACTCTGAATTTCCAGTTCGCGAAGAACACAAAATTCAGCGAAATCAACACTTCTTAACACTAATTTCACCAAATTACACATACCCATATGTTATAATTCGTACATAATCAATACTTAACATCTATGGAGTGTTTTTCACCCATTAAAACACATAATCACAGAATTAAAGCATACAAATTGGACTGTTCTTGATGTTCTTGAAGTTTTGAACATAAATTCTAAAATTCAACGCCATAGATTCGTTATAAGACCAAATCCAACCATTCAAATTTCGTTTTGTTCATTTTATCATGCATAATCATATAAGTGTGTGAATTTTGCAAAACAATTTATGTTTGACATATTAAAAAAAATACGTATAAGGCCATATGGCCATATTACCTACTCTGAAATCTTTTACTGTATAATTTCATGAAACTGAAGATATGGAAACCCATATAATATACAATAAACATGTTATGCTACTCGAATTACTACATATATTCTCATAACATCAGAATTTCCCAAATACAGAGACTCACAGAAGTATGAAAGCCATATTCATGAAACTTAAAAGACGTAAAATAAGAATTTGGGTTGAAGAGAATTACCCAAGCGTAAAGCGTAGATTAGTGTGTGAATGAATTCCTTCTAAACTCTTCTTCAATCACAATTCTCCCTCAACACTTCTCAATCTCTCTCTGAAACTCTCTCTGATTCTATTTTTCTAGACTTAGGAAAAATGAAGAACGCATTGTGGTCAGTTACCCAGTCATGGGTAACTTCCCTCAACTCCCATTAAGGCCATGTTTGGCTAGCATACTAGGTTTCAAAACCCGTTATTTTAATAAAAACCTTATCATATAGTTTAAAAAAATGTCACATCCATTATAAAATAAATAAAATATCTAATTTAATTTATTTAAATAAAATAAAATAATTTCTCATTAATTCACATAGTCACATGATTAAATTTTCTCATTTAATAATAATATCAATTATTAAATCTCTAATTAATAATTAAATTAATTAAAATAACAAAGGCTTATTAAATATTTCTTTTAATTCAATAAGCTCACATAAATACATACATCGAATAATAAAAATTCTCCACATTAATTTAATAAATATAACACATATAATTAAATTAATCTATCACCACTTCATCAATTAATTAATTAATCTAATAATTAATTCATCGAAAAATATTTATTCAATCCAATAAATATTAAAATTAATTTACAAAATTACGGTTGTCACACTAGTCCCAGCTATATTCTCATTTCCTGAAGAGAACAATGAAAGCAAAGGGTGAGCTCAACTAGCCCGATGAAATATTATGACTAAGATAATGCAAAATAAATTATCGTTAGCCTTCAATGATGTTAAAGCGATAAAATACAATAGACATCAAGTTTAACTGCAACAGAACAATCAATCTATTAGAAGAGTCAAGTAGAGCATGATATCTACTATCTTTTATGATTTAAAAAGTTTATCAATAGTTTTATCGCTGAGACTCAGCTTAATAAATAATCCACATCATCGAATTATCCCTGCACTACGGCCAAGGATATTCATTAGTATTACGACCACAAATTATCCATACACTATGGGCCAAGGATATTCGTGTTTTCACCAATGGTCATGATCATGCCAACAACTGTCCATCAATGCACTACAGGCCAATGAGGACTTTTACCACAACATTTGTAATATTACGGTCACGATTATACTGAATAATCTATGGTCATAATCATACCAAGTCCATCTATGCACTACGGCCAAAGATGACTTTCATAACAATATAAGCATGAGGATGATGAAAATGGTATAAGAATTCAATTAAAAGAAAGTAAAGGATAAATTTTTAAAGATTTATAATTTAATTTATCCAGAATTCAATAATATCCAAATTTTCAACATGATACTACTTTGTGGAGTAAAATTCAAGAATAATATTGTATCAAAAATGATTTGGATCGAAAAGAAATCAATTTTTATCATAAATAGTACCCCAGGTGAATAGTAACTGAGTGAATAGTACCTTGTGAATAGTACTTTGGAAATAGTAACCCTGTGAATAGTACTCCGGCATGAAAAAGTTAAAACTTATCAAGAATGCTCAGAATAATATTTCCATGAAAAGATACTGGATGAAGCGCAAATATCAAGGATATTCTACTAATTTTATGGAGTATAGAATCCAAAACTTTAACAAGACGAGTGTAGAATTCGAAATCTGAAACAAAATAATATTACTTACATACTACAGAGTATGGAAGAAAATATTATTTCATATGAATACTAAATAAAAATAATATCCCTTACAACTGTTGAACGAAAATAATATTCCTTATGAATATTGAATGAATATAATATTCCTTATGAATATTAAAGCGAATATAATATTTCTTACGAAGATAATATTTCTTGCGAATAATGAACGATAAAAATTTCTTACGAATCTGAAAAAAATAATATCGTAATGTTTAATATGAAATAAATAATACCCCTTACCTTAAAAAGGAGAGTATTCCAACTGGTATAGCGGGGATATTCTTGAAGAAAACTTGAACTGTTTACTACGCTCAAAGCTTCCTTAAACTCTAAAGAAATACGCTCAATATTATAGAAGAAGAATTCTCTGATTCTGGTGTGATTTTCAATTCTAACTAAGCATCCTATTTATAGGAGAATGGAAGGATACTATTTGAATATTTCACGGACCAATAGTTGAAGGAAATTCACAGGCTGAATTCTACTGATCAGCAGACACCCATCTTTCAAAGTTTTCAAATAAATAAAACTTAATATATATATATATATAACCTTTTCCTTACGGCAAAGGCAAACTCACACACCCACATTAATTTTCCAACACACATAAACACATTTTCAAACACACATGTTATATATATATATATATATATATATATATAATATTACCTCCATTATCGTAATAACATTCCCCCTTTTTTTTTCTTCATCCCATACACATTTCTTCCCACCATTCCCCACTTTCATTATTATATATATATATATATATATATATATATATATCTTATATAATTTTCACACCATTTTCATTTTCATCCCATACACACACACACACACCTTTCATATATATCACTATCACACACATTCACATTAATATATATATATATATATATATATATATATATATATACTTCATTCCATCCTTCCACCCATCACTTTCACAACTATTACTTTTTCACCACTTTCCACTCACACACACATTATATATATATATACACACATCACATACTTATATATATAAATTCCCTCCCTTTACTAATACTATCCCCCCCATTTCCAAAATCATTTCTTCCACACATGTGTGGCCCCCAAAATAGGTATACATCACCACATTCCGAAGGTTGTCAATACATGGCATGTAAAACAACTACAACTTTATTATTACAACAAGAAAGCTGTGAGTTTGAATACAAATATTATCTTCTGTATAATATCTATACTCAAATAAATCCTCATCACATTATTGATTCATTATTTTACAAAATGGTGAGGACTACTAAACAACTCTCTAGAATCTTCATTCCATACCCACTAGTACTCGCTTACATTCTCGCCTCCCGAGAAGAAAAATGGAACAACAAGGAAAGGTGAGCTCAACTAGCCCGAAGAAGAATATTATGACTAAGATAATATACAACAAATTATCGTTAGTCTTCAACAGGAAAAATCGATAGAATACAATAGACAACAAGTTTGAGATCAATATTCGCAATGAAATAATAATTCATAGAAAAGTTACGTAGAGAATGAAATCTACTATAATCTATGAATTTAACGATCCATCATCAATATTTTATCCCTGTAACATCAATCAATATACATCGGAATCAAATATTCATCTTTTTGCACTGGTGCCAAAGATATTCATCGATTGGTCATGTTCATTTAAACACTGTTCATCTTTTTTCTGTGCCAAAGATATTCTTCAGAAATCATTCATCTTTGCACTACAGCCAAAGATATTCAATAATATCATCATTTAAGATCGAGGATGATGAAAAATATTTTAAAGAAGCGAATCCGGTGAAACAAAATGACAAGGATTAAGGATTAAGGATTCGTACTTGGTTTTATCCACGCCCAAAAATACCTCAAAAATAATCATAGTGGTGTAAAATTCAAGAATGATCAAAACATGGATACAATCGAGTTAAGTATCCGAATAGATATTTTGGACAAAAGAAGAAATTTTATTTTTCTATTGAATAAGTGTCAGTATCGTGAATAGTCTCAGTATCATTGAATAGTCCGATATCGTGAATAGTAACTCCGACACCAAAAGATAGAAATTCCACAAAAAACATCTTCACGCTTCATGAATAGTACTCGTGAATAGTAATCGTGAATAAGAACTCATGAATAGTAACTTCGTGAATAGTAACTCATGAATAGTAACCCATGAATAGTAACCCCGAGCATGAAAAAGTTCCAAATTTGATAAAACTTCGGATCAACATTTCAAACATAATGATATTGAAGAAATAATATCATTACAAAAAATAATATCCCCTTACCTTGAAAGATCGATTACTTATTAGAATCTAGTGTATAGTCTTTGAAGGAACTTGCAACCGTCTAGCAATACTCAAAGTATACTCAAAATACTCACAAGAATACGCTCAAAATATCGAGAGAGAAATAGAGAAAACTTGGGTTTACGGTGTGATTTTCAATTCTAACCTAAGCACCTATTTATAGGAAAATGCTTAGAACACCAAAGCGAGAAAATTTAATATAATATTAATATAATTATACAAATTTTCCTTAGCCCACCTTTTGGTCAAAACACCAGCCACACATGTTAATGATGTCCAAAAAATACAAAAACGTTTTTCTTAACAAAAATAATTTAAACTCCCAAAAATCAATTATTTTGAGCTTGAAACTTCAATAATTCATAATAAATAGCCCTTTCATCAGAAAATTGAATCTCATGAGTTTTTATAGGAAATTCAATTCTCTACAACTTTGCAAAAGAAAGTTTTTCCAAATTCCAAACAAAAATCGACCGAAATCCACAAACCAAGCGATTTTAAAAGTTATAATCAAATTTCTAGCCGATAATTGTGTCACCAACACACAAAACATGTGTTAAACATTTAATGCCACAAAATACTCTTCCTCCTCATATACTCATATATTCCACATTCATTGTAAAATATCACCGTTAATATATTATTAAAATAATATATTTAAATGAATTATTTTATCGTAAAAGATAAAATATTAATTTTCAACAATTGTCATTTTAAAATTTTCTCCATCTATATCCACATAAAATCAATATTTTCCTCATCATATAAATCAATAATTAATTATTCACAAATAATATTACAGAATCACAATATTGACAACGGTAGGTTGAGAAGAGGGCTTTCAATAAGAATTTCTTCTTCTTTGGCCGCAATTAGATGACCAAACCTCTCCTTGAGCGAGAACTTTCTAGACATTGCCAATAATGTTATCTAATAATATTATTCAGGATAATATGAATTATTGCTTCGATAATGAAAGATAATCGTGTAATGACAATTATCAAACAACAAGAATATAAAATATCAACACAAAGAATTATTAACTCGATAAAAAATCAATGAGCAGTAATTCTGTAACCATTATTGAGTGGTGCCTTTCACGTAAGAATCAATAATTGGTGCAATACTGTCAGGTGTCTTCTTGTTCAACAACGCGTATTAGAGTGTTTTAACCAACGGTATTCCAACAAAGGGCAAACAACTACGCCGTTATTTAAAAACAACTTATATTTGTCGCTTTCTTCATCCAATCGCTTTCCGTTATGGGGCCCACACATGGTCATTTGCCATCGTATTTAATATTATTCACAAGCGATGCGAATATTCCACGACCAAACGAATATTCCCAAGCGATAATGAATATTTTATAACCACTTGCTTATTTTGAAATATTTGCGTATTTAACCCTTAACTATCCACATTAATCAAATCAACCCTTACTATTTCAAAATAAAGGAAATTCCTTTTATTTAAAAATTTCTGGTCTTACAACCTCCCTCCTTATGAAATTTCATCCTCGAAATTGACGACGCATTATACAGTGTTTTGAAAAGGTGAGGATACCTCGCTTTCATTTCCGTTTCCAACTCCGTGTCATTTCCTCTATAGCATGATTCCTCCACAAAACTTTAACTTGTGGTATAACCTTTCATGGCGTAGGACATACTCCTTTCTATCCAAAATCTTGGTACCTCCTCATACACGTTAAGTCTTCTACTATCTAAATCCGGTTCTAACTCAATAACGTGGTTCGTGTCTTTCACATATTTACGAGAATATGATATGTGAAACACATTATGAACACGAGACATACCTTTGAGGTAACGCAAGTCTACATGGCTACATTTCCTACTTCATCAAGAATTTGAAATGGACCGATAAATCGTGGATTGAGCTTTCCTCTCTTCCCAAATCTTGTAACTCCCTTCCATGGAGCAACTCGCAACAATACATGATCCCTACACTAAATTCCACGTCCTTTCGATGAAGATTCGCATAACTCTTTTGTCGATCTTGTGCTATTTTATATCGTTGTCGAATCATTAGTCATACGTACTAACTCGGGTCCCAACAATGTTGCTTCACCCACCTCATCCCAACATATTGAGAAGACACATTTTTGTCCATATAATGCTTGAATGGAACCATGCCTATATTTGTTTAATAACTATTGTTGTATGAGAATTCCACCAATGGCAAGTACTTATCAACTTCCTTTGAAATCTAGGACACAGAGTTTTAATATATCTTCAAGAGTTTGAGTAGTCCTTTTCGATTGCCCATCCGTTTGAGGATGGTATGCCAAGCCAGATAAGTAAATTCGTGCCCATAGCTTTCTACAAACTAACCCAAAATCATGAAGTGAATCTTGGGTCACGATCTAAAAACTATGGATCTTTGGCATGCCATGCAATCTCACAATCTCTATTTAAATACATACGAGAGAAAGGCGTTCAAGGAATAAGTCTCTCGATCGGTAAGAAATGAAAGCGGACTTGGTTAATCTATCAACAATAACCCAAATAGCATTGATGCCTTGAGAAACCGCAGGAAGATTAGTAATGAAATTGTGGTAATGTGTTCCCACTTCCATTAGGAATCTCAAGTGGTTGCAACGGACCCTTAGGTACAAGATGCTCTACTTTACACGTTAGCAAGTTAAACACATCGAGATAAACTTTGCAATCTCTCTTCATATTGTTCCACCAAAATGTATGTCAAGATCACGATACATTTTAGTACTTCCAGGATGGATTGCAAATGGCGATTGTGTGCCTCCATCATAATCTTGTACTTCAAATCGAGTCGTTAGGAACACAAAGTCTAGAGTGGACTCAAGTATTCCTTCTTCATCAATTCTCGCCCTTGGAATAACTCCTTCTTGTACTTTCTTCTTCATACGCATCATTTCCCTAGTCGGTGGCTCGAGCAATCTTAACTTTTTCTATTAAAGTTGGCTCATGTCAGATACTTGACATCATCGCACTCGTTCTCGCATATGATCTTCTACTCATCGCGTCAGCTACCACGTTCGCTTTTCCAAGATGGTATGGTTAGAATATGTGCCGAAATGAGTCGCCTCTTGAGCTCTTGGAAAATCTTCTCGCATTCCTCGCTCATGCAATTTTGTATCTTTTCGAGTCAACTAAGTTAAGCGGAATAGCGATTCGAGAATATCCTTCAACGAATCTCCGATAATAACCAACTAAGCCTGAAAGCTACGTATTTTGATTCTTTGACATAGGTTGCTCTCAAGCGTGACTCATATCCCAATCTTGATAAGACGTCACAATGACACTATCGATTTACTATTATCGCATCGAATATGACGTCCCCAAGGAGAGTTCGGCTTAGGTGAATTCCACAAAGGAAGTCACAAGATAAAAGGCTCGGTACCAAATTTATGGTTGAATTTTAACTCACGAAGTTCAATAGAGCCATTCGATATGAGATTTTAGAAATGAGTTTTGTCTGGGGTTCAAAGTCGATACAAAATTTAATATCGAGGCTTTGGGAGTAAGCCAAGAAATTCTTCTTGAAAATACGTCGAGGAAAATCAATAACAACAGGAATATTATTCAAATCGGCGTGTCTTTATTCAAATCCATAACATGGACTAAGAAAATTTGACATCCGTAATAAACGAATGACTTCATGGCTTGATATGAAAATGTTTGACTACAATGGTTTGATTGCTTGAATTGAATAACGAAGTTGCTTAGGAATATGAAAACTAACAACCTTACGAAAATAATCAATTTCGGCATGATGAGTAGTTAACCTTAAAATCACATCAAAAACAAATATCTCTATAGAAATAAGGTTAACGAGTGTAATGTGATAGTGCCAACCTGAATCAAACAAGATTTCTAAACAACGGATGTAATGAAAGTTTCTCTAACTGGATTCTCCATAAATAGGCCAAAGTCTAATTTCTCCGTAGTCAAGTTCAAGCGTTGAGCTAAAGCAAGAGAGATAAAAGAATGGGGTAAACCGGTATCTAGTAAGGTATATACTTGCATGAGAATTTATAATTGACTAACCGTGTGCTAACTTCGTTCGGGTTCCTTGCATTTTTGAAGTCACGACAAACGCTTCTTCAAGGAATCGTTGACTTTGACTTTTCGGGACGATGATTTTGAGTCACCGTCCCCATTGAACTAGGTTTCGCTACTCGCATAATCTCGAAAGCGATATGTCCTTCCTTTCCACAACTATAGCATACCTTAAGCTGTTCAGGCGGTTAATGATATGTCCCTCTTTCCAAGATTTGTAACATACGACCTAGGTGGTCGTTCTCCTCCTTAAAACTAGTTCTTATAGGCGCCGACGTCTTCACATGGTCGTTGTTGAATCTCCTCTTTTAAAATCTCCTCCCGACTCGCTTCTTCTATTTTCATGGCCACGATTACCACCGAGTGGTTACCGCCTTTTGTCTGTATTCTTCTTTCTCCACTGGTTATCGTTATTCGATGACTGCTATCTTGATATGATCTCGGTTATGGTCCCTCGGTTGAAGCGTACTCGTTATCTCGCTCTAACAATGAGCCCTGCTGACAACATCCGAATAGAGAGAAAATTTATGAGAAATGAGATCTTGGCGTATGTGGGTTTCAAACCTCTCGAAACATCCGCGTCATACGTTCCTCATTCTCCACCAAATGAGGTGCAAACTGGATAACTCTTGAACTTCGCCTCGTCTTCGGGACAATCGCCATGTTATTCTCGCTTCTGATCTAATAAACTCCACTTCCTTCATATAACTTGAATACTTTGTGGAAGTACTTGTCATTGAACTATTTTCAAACGTCTCCCATGACACGCCGAAGCATTTGATTGGGTACGGATTCACGCATTCTGATTCCAAGATGTCTGCCTCGCCACGGAACATAAAGGTGGCGAATGGAACTTCTCATTTCCGTGCATCCCAAGACATCGAATATCTTGGTAATTTGTTTGACCACGTCTCGCCTTTAATCGGATCCCGCTTTCCCTGCAGTGCGGGGTCCCAACTCTTTGAAGCTGCTTGTGGTTGTGACCACTCGTGAATTGCTATCATTTCCTCGTATTTTGAACACGAGTCTCCTAAATCCGATTTTGCATGAACCGCAAAAAGCTTCTAAACATCCTCTCGTTCATCATCTCGCTTTCATTGGTGTTGTTCACGGGAGGAACATTACCGACTGTTGCGACGTTCTCCTCGTTGGTGAGTACAGGCATCTCCACGGTCTCATTTACTCCATGTTAATATTCTCGATCGACATTCTCAAATCATCGTCATAAAATAAGGGTTAATTAAGGAAATCAATATATCACATAATATCCTATATACCTAACCAACTAACAAATAAGCTTAGGTAGGACACACTAGCGAAGGATTTACTCGTCTCTCCCTCCTAGTTCTATTCCCGATCTCCTTGAGAGATCATATCCCTAAGCTCGATACTAAGCATGGCGCCCCAAAATAGGTATACATCACTATTACGAGTTGTCAATACATGGTATGAAACAACTACAACTTTATTATTACAACAAGAAAGCTGTGAGTTTGAATACAAATATTATCTTCTAGACAATATCTATACTCAAATAAATCCTCATCACATTATTGATTCATTATTTTACAAAATGGTGAGGACTACTAAACAACTCTCTAGAGAATCTTCATTCCATACCCCGATTAGTACTCGCTACATTCTCGCCTCACGAGAAGAAAAATGGAACAACAAGGAAAAGGGTGAGCTCAACTAGCCCGATAAAGAATATTATGACTAAGATAATATACAACAAATTATCGTTAGTCTTCAACGAGGGAAAAATCGATAGAATACAATAGACAACAAGTTTCCGGATCAATATTCGCAATGAAATAATAATTCATAGAAGAGTTACGTAGAGAATGAAATCTACTATAATCTATGAATTTAATGATCCATCATCAATATTTTATCCTGTAACATCAATCGATATACATACGAATCAAATATTCATCTTTGCACTACTGTGCCAAAGATATTCATCGATTGGTCAGTGTTCATTTAAACACACATTCATCTTTTGCACTCTGTGCCAAAGATATTCTTCAGAAATCATTCATCTGCACTACTAAGGCCAAAGATATTCAATAATATCATCATTTAAGGCGAGGATGATGAAAATATTTTTTAAAGCGAATCCGATTGAAACAAAATGACAAGGATTAAGGATTAAGGATTAGTACTTGGTTTTTTATCCACGCCCAAAAAATACCAAAAATAATCATAGTGGTGTAAAATTCAAGAATGATCAAAACATGGATCTACAATCGAGTTAGTATCCGAATAGATATTTTGGACAAAAAGAAGAAATTTTATTTTTTTTGAATAGTAATAGTAAGATATCGTGAATAGTGTCAGTATCACGTGAATAGTAACTCCGACACCAAAAGATAGAAATTCCACAAAACATCTTCACGCTTCGTGAATAGTACTCGTGAATAGTAACTTCGTGAATAGTAACTTTCATGAATAGTAACTCGTGAATAGTAACTCATGAATAGTAACCCATGAATAGTAACCCCGACATGAAAAAGTTCCAAATTTGATAAAACTTCAGATCAACATTTCAAAGATAATGATATTGAAGAAATAATATCATTACAAAAAAAATAATATCCCTTACCTTGAAAGATCAAGATTTAGCTAGAATACAAGGGTATAGTCTTTGAAGGAACTTGCAACCAATCTAGCAATACTCAAAGTATACTCAAAATACTCACAAGAATACGCTCAAAATATCGAGAGAGAAATAGAGAAAACTTAGGTTTACGGTGTGATTTTCAATTCTAACCTAAGCACCCTATTTATAGGAAAATGCTTAGAACTAAAAGCGAGAAAATTTAATATAATATTAATATAATTATACAAATTTTCCTTAGCCCACCTTTTTGGTCAAAACACCAGCCACACATGTTAATGATGTCCAAAAAAAATACAAAAACGTTTTCTTAACAAAATAATTTAAACTCCCAAAATCAATTATTTTGAACTTGAAACTTCAATAATTCATAATAAATAGCCCTTTCATCAGAAAATTCCAATCTCGCGAGTTTTATAGGAAATTCAATTCTCTACAACTTTGCAGAAGAAAGTTTTTCCAAATTCCAAACAAAAATCGACCGAAATCCACAAGCCAAGCGATTTTACTGATTTATAATCAAATTTCTGATTCGATAATTGTGTCCACCAACACACAAAACATGTGTTAAACATTTAATGCCACAAAATACTCTTCCTCCTCATATACTCATATATCCCACATTCATTGTAAAAATATCACCGTTAATATATTATTAAAATAATATATTTAAATGAATTATTTTATCGTAAAAAGATAAAATATTAATTTTCAACAATTGTCATTTTAAAAATTTTCTCCATCTATATCCACATAAAATCAATATTTTCCTCATCATATAAATCAATAATTAATTATTCACAAATAATATTACGAATCACAATATTGACAATGATGGCGGGTTCCTGGAAAGAGGGGGCTTTCAATAAGAATTTCTTCTTCATGGCCCTTGATTAGATGACCAAACCTCTCCTTGATGCAGAACTTTCTAGACATTGCCAATAATGTTATCTAATAATATTATTGAGATAATATGAATTATTGCCGATAATGAAAGATCTTGTGTAATGACAATTATTGAAACAACAAAGATATAAAATATCAACACCGGCAATTATTAACTCGATAAAATCTTTGAGCGATAATTACGTAACCATTATTGAGTAGTGCCTTCTTACGTAAGAATCAATAATTGGTGCAATCTGCAGGTGTACTCTCAACAACAAGCGTATTAGTGTGTTTTAACCATCGGAATTATTCAACAAAGTGTAACAACTACTACCAGATTATTTAAAACAACTTATATTTATCGTTTTCTTCATCCAATCGCTCAGTTATGGGGCCCACACATGGGCAGGCTGCGTCGTCTGCATACGAATATTCCCCAAGCGATCTGAATATTCCACGACCAAACGAATATTCCCAAGCGATAATGAATATTTTATAACCACTTGCTTATTTTGAAATATTTGCGTATTTAACCCTTAACTATCCACATTAATCAAATCAACCCTTACTATTTCAAAATAAAGGAAATTCCTTTTTATTTAAAAATTTCGGGGTCTTACAACATGGGCTCCACATGTGGCCCCCACCTTTATTATAAAGAATAAATTTCTACCGTTTATTTTGAAAAATGGGTAAATGGGGGTCCAAATAATATGCCAATATTTACAACAAATACTTCATAAAATTC
This sequence comes from Panax quinquefolius, assembly GCA_020205615.1. NCBI lineage: Eukaryota > Viridiplantae > Streptophyta > Magnoliopsida > Apiales > Araliaceae > Panax > Panax quinquefolius. The sequence continues at coordinate 17,196,752 of CM035159.1, forward strand.
CTTCAATATTTTTAACAACATTTATTCATCAGTATTATTCTTCACAATATTTAACAACCAGATCATTCTCAGGAAAGAGGGGGATTTTCGATAAGGATTTCTCCCTATTGGCGCGTAATTAGGTGACCAAACCTCTCCTCGACAGAACTTTCTAGACATCATCAATATTGCAAATAATAATATGAATAATTGTATCGTCTCAATTATTGATTTAATAATATATAAAATATCGACAATAATTGAATAAAATAACGTGAGATACTATCGCAATTTATTGTAAGTAATAATTGAACAAAACTGAGTGACTTCTCACGTAAGCATCAATAATCAATACCGTGTGCTACTCTGCAACCACACGTATTACTATACCTTACCACCGGGTATTTCAACAGTTAACGGTAAAACTTTTGTCGTGGGGTCCACCAATGATTGTGCCCACCAATTGAATATTTTATGACAACTTGCATACTTTGTAAAATTTATAAATATTACCCACAACTATAACATTATATCAAATCCACACCATAATACTTAAAAAAACATTTTAAGAAAATTAATCTTTATTCACAAAATTTGGGGTCTTACAATCTCCCCTCCTTATGAAATTTCGCCCTCAAAATTTACGTACGTACCTGGTATATCAAAGAGGTGAGGATACCTCGTCAGATTCTAACTCTTGAGGTATAGCCTTTGAGCGTAGAATATGAGAGACCCCGAATTTTATGAAATGAAAGTATTCAATTTTCTTATAATTATTCTATTTAGTAAATGGTTAAATTGATAAAAGGTTAAAGTTAAGGGTGATATGTAAAAAAAATTTCAAAGTAAACAAGTTGTTATAAAATAATTGGTGATAAAAGTATAGTAATACGTGTGGTTGCATAAGTAGCACTGCAGTATTATACATTATCTTTGATTATTGATGCTTATGTGAGAAGTCACTCGATTTTATTCAATTATTATCACAATATGTTATATTATTAAATCAATAATTGAGGCAATGAAGTTATTCATATTATTATTTGCAATATTGACAATGTACAGTAATTATGTCAAGGAGAGGTTTGGTCACCTAATCTTGGCGCCAATAAGGAGAAATTCTTATCGAAAAGCCCCCTTCTCTGGGAACGACAGTTGTTAAATATTCATGAATTATAATAATAATGAATAAATGTTATTAAAATCGAATTTGAGTTCAGAGTTGAATTTGGAGACACGGACGTGATATTTGAGTCCGGAACGATGAAATTAGTAAAAATAGACTATAAACACAAAATTTTCTAGGGTTGACTTTTTGGTCAAAAAGTCAATAGTTGACTTTTTCAAAAAAAGTCAAACTTCAAAATTTCAAAAATAAATTTTTTGATAAAAATAGTTCCATTGTGTTAAGATTATTAGTGTTAGTGAAAATTGACATTTATTTCGATATTAATTGATGTTTGGAAGTTATATTGACCAATCGGATAATTAATCGGATAAATGAGCAATTAATTGCTATTAATTCACATGATTATAACTATTTATTCACATGTGTGTACTATTGATTTACATTCATTTACTATTAGGGGAGTTGGTGCAAGATTAATAATACTTGCATGACTAAGTTAAAAATGGAGGTATAGATGGAGGTACTATATTATAATTCGTATTTTCACATGATTATAACTATTGATTCATATGATTGAACTATTGATTCACATTATTTACTATTAGGGGAGGTGGTGCAAGTTTGATAATACTTGCGAGGACTAAATTAAAAATGAAGAAAAGAGGAGGTATTATCTTGTAATATTTGAGCCCCAAAATGTGCAATTATTGAAACTATATTTTCCTATAAATAGAAGCTCATTCTTCCTTCATTTCTCACCAATTCACTAAAGTTATAGAGCAATTATTATAGAGAGAAATTATAGAGAGAAAGAAGAAGAGAAGTTTGCTACCTCACTATTCCAGTATCCAGTTTTCTTCTAAGGTAAGGGGTATTATTTCTTTTGTATTCATGAAGAGAGCTATTGTTATTCCATTCCTTATTATTCTGTTGGAATAACCTGTATACGCGGACTACCGTATACATGGTGAAATTCTTCTGTTATTCCATTCTTTATTATTATGTTGGAATAACACATCATGTGAAATCTTCGCATACATGGTGAAATTCTTCTGTTATTCCATTCTTTATTATTCTGTTGAAATATCCTGTATGTGCGGATTACGTATTACCTGGTTCCATTCTTTATTATTCTATTGGAATATCCTGTCTGTGTGGATTACTCATGACCTAATTACATTCTTTATTATTATTCGTTAGAATATCTTCATGTCTGCGGATTACGCGACTGGTTTCATTCTTTATTATTCATTGGAATAATCATCATCTTGATCTATCGCAGCTGGTGCATTCTCGTTGTTATTCCATTTTTATTATTCGTTGGAATAACTCTTTGGTTGTATGCGATCTATCGCATACCGGTGAATTCTTTTTTATTCCATTCTTTATTATTACATTGGAATAACTTTGCTCACGCGGACTACCGCATGCATGGTGAATTCTTCTGTTATTCCATTCTTTATTATTCTGTTGGAATAACATGTCTATATGGATTACCATATGCATGGTGAATGATCGTTCGTATTCATTCCTTATTAAATTGTGAAAATGATCTGTCTACGTGGATTACCGCATGACGGACGAAAATCCATTTGTAGTTTCATAATTTTTCTGACCCTTAAAAATTCTAGAAAAAATTGAAATGATAATTTGATGAGTTTTCTAGATTGTGTCCAAAAATGGCGATTTTTGGATGTATAGATTAGGAGTTATGAATTTTACGGGAAAAGACTATTTTAAAAGTAAACTCTTATAACTCCTTGTGGTTAACTCCAAAATTAGTAAAATTTTTATTGGGAGTACATATATATAACAGGAGTATACCCTGTAAATTTCAGAATTTTTGGACAAAAGTACAATTTATGATAAATGTCTAAATATTCGGCAGTTTTGGCCATATGAAAAGTAGTAAATGAATTTTAAAAATTCTGAGAAAAATATATGTTCAATATGGGACTATATTATGCTAAATTCCAGAAATGAATAATTTTTGGGACTGATTTGGTATTTTTCATGAAAATGGTTTAGTTACGAACTTATGAATTAAATATGTTATGTGAAGTTAAAAAATTAGTAAATAGGAGTTTATGACTTGGAAATCCTATATAAGGTATATGCAGATTTTTGATGAGTGATTTGATCATTGGTGATGAAATCTTATGAGTATGGCATTTTTGAATGATTAAATGCATTATTTGATAAAGTGTAAACAATTAAAATAAATTGTTTATAAGTTTAAGAAGTGATTAAAATATTGTGATAATATTAATAATATTAGATTATGAGTTTATTAAATGATTGATAATATTTGGATAAATTTAAGGTCTTTAATATTTATCCTTGATTTCTTTTGATTAATGCTTATATCATTGTCATCATCCTCATGCTTATATTGTGATGAAAGTCATCTTTGGCTTACGTGCATAGATGGACTGTTGATTATTGGTTTTATAGTTGTATATCTTTGGCTTACGTGCAAAGATGGGTATTGATTATTGGTTTTCTGATTTGTATATCTTTGGCTTACGTGCAAAGATGGATCGTGGATTATTAGTTTTACTGATTGTATATCTTTGGCTTACGTGCAAAGATGAACTATTGATTGATGATTATCTTTGGCTTACGTGCATAGATGGACTGTTGATTATTGGTTTTACAGTTGTATATCTTTGGCTTACGTGCAAAGATGGACTGTTGATTATTAACTGTATATCTTTGGCTTACGTGCAAAGATGGACTGTGGATTATTGGTTTTACAGTTTTATATCTTTGGCTTACGTGCAAAGATGAACTATTGATTAATGATTATCTTTGGCTTATGTGCATAGATGAACTGTTTATTGGTATGATTATGACCAGGGATCATTCGGTATAATCATGACCCATAATGTTATAGATGATGTGGTAAAAGTCCTTATTGGCCCGTAGTGCATTAATGGACAGTTATTGGTATGATTATAACCAGGGATTATTCGGTATAATCATCACCATTGATGATTACATGAATATCCTTGGTCGTAGTGCAGGGATGATTCGATGATGTGGATTATTTATTAAGCTGAGTCTTAGCGATAAAATATTGAGTATACACTTTTAATTCGTAAAAGATAGTAGATATCATGCTCTACTTGACTCTTCTAAAATACAGTTGTATGTCTTTGGCCTGTAGTGCAAAGATGAATTGTTAATGAATATCTTTGGTCGTAGTGCAAAGATGAATTTTTTAGTATGATTATGAGAAGGAATTGTGATTTGGTATAACCATGATTTTTGATGTTTCAGGTGAAGATAGGTGATGAAAATTATCTTCATCCTGGGTGCGAAGAGGAATTTAGAACCACAATTATGATTATGAGTTAATCATATGATTGTGGATAGGAACTATTGATTGATGTTATAGGGATAAAACATTATTGGTGGACTTTTAACATGGAGAAGATAATAGACCTTATGGTCTATTTGACTCTTTTAATGGATTGCTCGTTCCACTGCAACTATGGTTAAAAAGTTTTATCATCTACCATATGTTCTAAATCTCTGATTTATTATTGACGAAAGCTATTGATAATTTAATTATCTTTAGTCATGATATTCTTTACTGGGCTATTTGTGCTCACCCTTTTGCTTCACAATTCCTTTCAGGTAATAAAAGTGTAGCTGGGTCGAGCGGGGATAACAGGGGAATAGAACAGTGGTCTATAGCTGTTGAAGTTCTCCCTAAATAGTATGAAAATAATTTTGTTGAGAACTTTAGATAAGTGTGTCGTATTGTATACGTCATTTGATATTTAATTTTGGTGAACCGAATAGGGTGAGGTGAACCCAACTTTGGAAGGGTGGTTTGCCACTATCATACAAGATGTATAGTGACATACAACCTCGTGTTATCATGAGATAGGGTTGTGCACATCCACTTGTTGAGTATATCTATGAGCACTACCTATATGATCTTGGAGTTTATTTGAAATAAAATTTTCAATTGGAGAAAACGGAGATAATTATATGTCAAGAGAAGACTCACCATTGGAAAGAAGATGATAGCAATCTTCTTGTTTTTCTTTGGGGACTATTGGGTCAACCAAGGATAATTCTGTTGACATATGATATCTATCATAACCTAGACGCAAGGCCTCCCATGTACGAAGGTTTCTTTGAGCACTTCCCAAAGATTTTAATTTCTAAAACAGTTTTTGACTGTACTTTTATGTAAAGTACCATTGTAAGGTTGTGGTCGAGGCACCATGAGAGTTACATACATTTGTATTAAAACTCACAGTTTAACTGTAGTCGTATTCTGCACGACAGTTCAACAGTTGTATAAATGAAGTTTATATTTAATTTTTATAGTATAATATCTGGCGACTCAGAATGAGTCGTGTGGACCTATTTTGGGGGCGTCACAGAATATGTTTCTTCTTATCCAAGATTTTAATAGGTACCTCTTCATACGTTAAATCTTCCGTTATCTCTTCCGGTTCTAATTCAATAATGTGGTTCGGGTCGTCCACATATTTACGTAACATCGATACGTGAAAAAAATATTATGAACACGCGACATACTTGGCGGTAAGGCGAGTCTATAGGCCACAGTTCCTAATCGATTGATCATTTTAAATAGACCAATAAAGTTGAGGGTTAAGATTTCCTCTCTTCATCGATTTTTGATTCTAGAATAATGCCCTCTTGAACCTTCTTCTTCACATTCATAAGCTCGGAGTCTGTAGCTTGAGCGGCTTTAACTTTATCGATTAAAGTCGGTTCTAATAGTATATTTGATATCTTCACGTAAGTTCTTGGAGTCTTTAACTCTATCTCCATCTTTTGTAAGTCGTACGAAATGGGTTTTTATGTTAACAACGTCGTACTCGTAAACGTATACGATCTTCTACTCAATGCGTCAGCTACGACGTTCACTTTTTTCTAAGATGGTATTGAATGGTATTGTCGTAATCTTTCAACAGCTTGAGCTAACGACATTTTTAAGACCCCAACTTATTATAAATAAAATTGAATTTCTCTATTTATTATTTTGAAATAGTAAGAGTTGATTTGATTAATGTGGTTAGTTATGGGTAAAATGCGCAAAATTTTCAAATAAGCAAGTGGTTATAAAATATTTATTGTTGTCGGGGAATATTCGTTTGGTCGTGGAATATTCTTGATGTCGGGAAATATTCGTACGACGGCACAGCCTTGTGTGGACCCCATAACTGAAAGCGATTGGATGAAGAAAACGACAAGTATAAGTTGTTTATAAATAATTGGCGTAGTTATTACAGATTAATCTTGTTGAAATACTCGGTGATTAAAACACAAGAAGACATGCAGTATTGCACCAATTATTGATTCTTACATAAGAAGGCACTACTCAATAATTGTTACAGTAATTACTGTTCAATATTTTATTTTATTGTTTCAATAATTGCTACATTGATATTTTATATTATTGTTGTTTTAATAATTATCACTACATAGTATTTTCCATTATCGGGGCAATAATTCATATTATTTGAATAATATTATTAGATAGCATTATTGGCAATGTCTAGAAAGTTCTGTCTAAGGAGAGGTTTGGTTACCTAATTGCGCCAGAAAGGAGAAATCCTTATTGGAATGCCCTCTTCTCCGGAACTACCGGTTATCGAGATTGTGATTTTGTAATATTATTTTTGAATAATTAATTATTAATTTATATGATGAGAAAAATATTCATTTTATGTGGATATAGATGGAGAAAATTTTTAATGTGACAATTGTTGAAAACTAATATTTTATCTTTTTTTGATAAAATAATTCATTTAAATATATTTTTATATTATAATAATATAATAATGGTGATATTTTTACAATGAATGTGGGATATATGAATAAATGATGAGGAATAGTATTTTTGTTACTAAAAATATGTAAAACATGTTTTTCATGTTTGTGGACCCCATTTCTTGACTGAAATTTGATTATAACTTGCAAAATCGCCCGTTTGTGAATTTCGGTCAATTTCTGTTTGGAATTTAGAAAAACTTTCTTCTGCAAAGTTGTACAGAATTAAATTTACTATGGAATGGATATAATATTTTAATTTTTCTGATAAAAGGGCTATTTATTATGAATTATTAAAGTTCTGAAGTTCTGAAATAATTGATTTTTGAAGTTTTAAATAATTTTTTTAAAGAAAAACGTTTTTCACAAGTTGGTGGGCCCCACTAGTATGTAAAATGAGCTGAATTCAGTTGGTCTTAGGTGGGCGTGAAATTTTTTTATTTACATTAATATTATATTAAATTTTCTGCTTTGGTGTTCTAAGCATTTTCCTATAAATAGGGTGCTTAGGTTAGAATTGAAAATCACACCAGAAACTGAAATCTTCTCTTTCTATATTATCGAGCGTATTCTTGTGAGTATTTTGATACTTTGAGTATTGCTTGCTATACTACTGCAAGTTTTTCAAATGATTATATCTCGATATTCCGAAGAAGTACTATTCTTTCGAGGTAAGGGATGTTATTTTTTTTTAATGATATTATTTCTTTCAATATCATTATGCCAGAATATTGGTAAGATTTTTCTTGTGAAATTCTTGTCTTTTAGTGTCGGAGTTACTATTCACGTATACGGCACTATTCAAAGAAAAATTAAATTTTTTGTTTTTTGTCCAAAATATCTATTATGGATACTAGCTTTGATTGTATCCATGTTTTGATCATTCTTGAATTTTACTCCACTATGGTTATTTATGAAGTATTTTTGAACTTTGATTGTTTAAAGTACGAATCCTTAATATTTGTTCTTTTGTTTCACCGGATTCGTTTTCTTTAAAATATTTTTCATCATCCTCAGTCCTAAATGATGACATAACTGAATATCTTTGGCCTGTAGTGCAAAGATAAATGATTTTCTTATGAATATCTTTGGCCGTAGTGTAAAGATGTACAGGTGTTGAGATGAACATGACCGACTGATGAATATCTGTGGCCTATAGTGCAAAGATGAAAATTTGATTCAAGATGAGTATTGATTGATGTTACAAGGATAAAATATTGATGATGGACTTTTAAATTCATAGATTATGGTAGATTTCATTCTCTACGTAACTCTTCTATGAATTGTTATTTCCGCTGCGAATAATGATATAAAACTTGTTGTCTATTGTATTCTATCAGATTTTTCCCTGTTGAGGACTAACGATAATTTGTTCTATATTATCTTAGTCATAATATTCTTTACTAGGATAGTTGAGCTCACCCTTTTCTTTTTTGTTCCATTTTTCTTCTCAGGAAGCGAGAATATAGCGGGGAGTAGTCGGGGTGTGGAGTGATGTTCCAAGGCAGTTGTTATAATAGTCCTCACTATTTTGTAAAATAGTGTATCAATAATTGTGATGAGGACTAATTTGGGTGTGGATATTTTCTAGATGATAATATTTGTATTTTAACTCAAAGATTATGTGTTGTAATATTTTGCATGACAATTGTATTCAAGTTGTAGTTATTATGTACCATGTATTTGATGACTCAGAATGGGTGATATATACCTATTTTGGGGGCGTCACAGTTGGTATCAGAGCTTAGGGATATGATCTCTGGCGGAGATCGGGGAATAGAACTAGGAGGGGAGAGACGAGTAAATCCTTCGCTAGTGTATCCTACCTAAGCTTATTTGTTGGTCAATCATAATATAGGGATAGTATGTGATATGTTAATTTCTTTAATTAACCCTTGTTTTATGGCAGTATTTGAGAGTGGCAACTGAGAATGTTAACAGTGGAGTAAATGAGACCGTGGAGACACCTTTACCCACTAATGAGGAAAACGTGCAACAGTCCAGCAATGTTCCTCCTGTAAACAACACCACTGATCAAATGATGAACGATGGAATGTTTAGAAGCTTTTTGAAGTTCATGCAAAATCAGACGAAGGAGACTCGTGTACAAAATCTGTGTGGAAATGATAGCAATACCTACGGTTTGTCAACCATGAGCGATTCAAAGAGTTGGGACCACCAGAATTTTGGGGAAAGCCGGATCCGATTAAGGCAGAGACGTGGGTCAAGCAAATTACCAAGATATTCGACGTCTTGGGATGCACGAAGGAACAGAAGGTTCCATTCGCCACCTTTATGTTCCGTAATGAGGCAGATTACGGGTGGGAATCTGTGAAGCGTACCCATCCAACCGCACTAAGTATGTCTTGGAAGACATTTCAGAAACTGTTCAATGACAAGTACTTTCCTGAAAGTATTCGTCATATAAAGGAGGTGGAGTTTATTAGATTAAAACAAAACAACATGATGGTGTCCCAGTACGAGGCGAAGTTCGCAGAGTTATCCAGGTTTGCACCTCATTTGGTGGAGAATGAGGAACGTATGACGTGGATGTTTTTGAGAGGTTTGAAACCCGACATACGTCAGTATCTCATTTCTCATAAATTTTCTCTATATTCAGATGTTGTCAATAGGGCTCAATTATTAGAGCAAGATAACGAGTACGTTCAACCGAGGGACCACAACCAGGGTCATACCGGTGACAACAGTCATCGGAGCAACGATAACCACCAGCGGGGAAAGAAAAATACGGATAAAAGCAGTAACCACTCTGGTGGTAATCATGGCCATGATAATAGAAGAAGCGAGTCGGGAGGGGATTTTAAAAAGAGAAGGCACAACAATGACAATGTGAAGACATCAGCACCAGCATCAACCGGTTCTAAAGGAGGAGAACGACCACCGGTCGTATGCTATAAATGCGGGAAAGAAGGACATATCAGCCCAAACTGGCCACAACAGTTCAAGGTATGCTATAATTGTGGAAAGGAAGGACATATCGCTTTCGAGATTATGCAAATGAAACCAAGTCCGGTGAGGGATGGTGACTCAAAAGGCCATCCCAGAAAAGTCAAAGTCAACGGTTCCTGGAAGAGCGTTTGTTGTGACTGGTCAAAATGTAAAGAACCCAGACTAGTTGATCATAGGTAAGCTAATCATAAATTCTTATGAAGTTTATACATTGCTAGATACCGGTTCATTTATCTACCCATTCATTTATCTCTCTTGCTTGTGCTCAACGTTTAAACTTGACTACGGAAAAATTAGATTTTGACCTATCTGTGGAGACTCCGTTAGGAGAAACATTCATTACATCCACTGTTTATAAATCTTGTTTGATCCAAGTTGGTACCATCACATTACCTGCTGATCTTATCTCTTTAAAGATACTTGCTTTTGATGTGATTTTAGGGATTGATTGGTTAACTACTCATCATACCAAAATTGATTGTTTTCGTAAGTTTGTTAGTTTTCATATTCCTAATCAACCTGTTATTCGAATTCAAGCAACTAAACCACTAAAATCAATCACTGTTATATCAAGCCATAAAGCCATTCGTTTATTAAAAAATGGATGTCAAGCTTTCTTAGCCCATGTTATGGATTTGAATAAAGACATGTCAGATTTGAATAATATTTACATTGTTAGTGACTTTCCGACGTATTTCTGAAGAACTTCCCGGGCTCACCCTCGTAATGTGAGGTTGAATTCTTTATTGATCTTGAACACCGTACAAAGCCCATTTCTAAAACCCCATATCGAATGGCTCTATTGAACTTCGAGGAGTTAAAGGTCCAACTACAGGAGTTGTTGGACATTGGTTTCATTTGTCCTAGTACATCTCCTTGGGGTGCTCCTGTTTTATTTGTAAAGAAGAAAGACGGGAATATGCGACTTTGTATTGACTACCGGGAATTGAACCATGTCACCATCAAGAATAGGTATCCGCTACCTCGCATTGATGACCTATTAGAACTGAGGATATTCCAAAAACTGCCTTCAGAACTCGGTATGGGCTTTATGAATTCTTAGTCATGTCTTTTGGATTGACTAATGCTCCTGCAGCTTTCATGTATATGATGAACCGAGTATTCAAGGAATATTTGGATCAGTTCGTTGTTGTCTTTATTGATGACATCCTCATATATTCCAAAAGTCGTAAAAATCACGAGCACCATTTGAAGCTGGTACTCTAAAGGCTGCGTGAAAACAAGCTATATGCCAAGTTGAAGAAATGCGAGTTCTGGCTTGAGGAAGTAGCATTCCTTGGGCACGTGATGTCAAAACATGGAGTATCTGTTGACCCAGCGAAGATTGAATCAATACAAAGTTGGGAGCAACCGAAGTCAGTGACTAAAGTTCGTAGCTTTCTAGGCTTAGCTGGTTATTATCGGAGATCCGTGGAAGGATTTTCTCGAATCTCTACTCCATTAACTCAGCTGACTCGGAAGAATACAAAATTCGTATGGAGCGAGGAATGCGAAAAGAGTTTTCAAGAGCTCAAGAGGAGACTTATTTCGGCACCTGTTCTGACAATACCATCTAGTTCGGATGGATTTGTTATCTACAGCGATGCTTCAAGCAAAGGGTTAGGATGTGTTCTCATGCAGCATGGGAAAGTCATAGCCTATGCCTCACGACAACTTAAAGAATATGAGAGGAATTATCCTACTCATGATCTAGGGTTATAAAGCAATCGTTTTGCGCTTAAAGATCCTGGAGGCACTATCTTTATGGGGAAAAAGTGGAGATATATTCAGACCATAAAAGCCTCAAATATTTCTTCACCCAAAAGGAACTCAACATGCGAGCAATGACGTTGGCTCGAGCTGTTGAAAGACTACGACCACACCATTCAATACCATCTTGGAAAAGCGAACGTGGTAGCTGATGCATTGAGTAGAAGATCATACGCGGGAACGAGTGTGATGTTGTCAACACAAAGGCCCATTTTGTGTGATTTACAAAAAATGAATATAGAATTCAAGACTCCGGGGACCCATGCAATAATGTCAAGTATACGCATAGAACCAACTTTAATCGATAAAGTTAAAGTTGCTCAAGCCACAGACCCGGAGCTGATGCGTATGAAGAAGAAAGTACAAGAAGGTGCTATTCCAGAAGCAAGAATTGACGAAGAAGGAATACTTCGAGTCAACTCCAGACTTTGTGTTCCTAATGACTCTAATTTGAAGTACAAGATCATGATGGAGGCACACAATACACCATTTACAATTCATCCTGGAAGTACCAAAATGTATCTTGATCTTCGACATACATTTTGGTGGAACAATATGAACAGAGAGATTGCGAAGTTTATCTCGAGGTGTTTAACTTGTCAACGTGTAAAGGCGGAGCATCAAGTGCCTAAGGGTCCATTGCAACCACTTGAGATTACGAAATGGAAGTGGGAACACATTACTATGGATTTCATTACGGGTCTTCCCACGGTTTCTCAAGGCATAAATGTTATTTGGGTTATTATTGATAGATTAACCAAGTTTGCTCATTTCTTGCCGATACGGGAGACTTATTCCCTTGAACGTCTTGCTCGTATGTATGTAAATGAGATTATGAGATTGCATGGCATGCCAGTATCCATAGTTTCGGATCGTGACCCAAGATTCACTTCACGATTTTGGGTTAGCTTGCAAAAAGCTATGGGGACGGATTGATTTGATTCGATTAACTTTTACCATCCTCAAGCGGATGCATAATCGAGAAGACTATTCAAAATCTTGAAGATCTATTAAGACTTTGTGTCCTAGACTTCAAAGGGAGTTGGGATAAGTATTTATCATTGGTGGAATTCTCCTACAACAACAGTTATCAGGCAAGTATAGGTGTGGCTCCATTTGAAGCATTGTATGGACGAAAGTTTCGCTCTCCAGTATGTTGGGATGAGGTGGGTGAAGCAACATTGTTGGGACCAGAGTTGGTACGTATTACTACAGAAAAGATCCAAATGATTCAACAACGTATATAAAAAAGACAGGATCGACAAAAGAGTTATGCGGATCTTCATCGAAAGGACGTGGAATTTAGTATTGGGGATAATGTATTGTTGGGAGTTGCTCCATGGAAGGGAGTTACAAGATTTGGAAAGAGAGGAAAGCTCAATCCACGATTTATTGGTCAATTTCAGATTCTTGACCGAGTAGGAAATGTGGCCTATAGACTCGCGTTACCTCCAAGTATGTCTCGTGTTCATAATATTTTTCACATATCTGTGCTTCGTAAATATGTGAAAGACTCGAGCCACGTTATTGAGTTAGAACCAGACGAGATAGCCGAAGACTTAACGTACGAGGAGGTACCTGTCAAGATCTTGGATAGAAAAGAGCATGTTCTACGAACAAAGGTCATACCACAAGTCAAAGTTTTGTGGAGGAACCATGCTATTGAGGAAATGACCTGGGAGTTGAAAACGGAAATGAAAGCGAGGTATCCTCACCTTTTTGAAACACCAGGTACATACGTCAATTTCGAGGACGAAATTTCATAAGGAGGGGAGGTTGTAAGACCCCAACTTATTATAAATAAAATTGAATTTCTCTATTTATTATTTTGAAATAGTAAGGGTTGATTTGATTAATGTGGTTAGTTACGGGTAAAATTCGCAAAATTTTCAAATAAGCAAGTGGTTATAAAATATTTGTTGTTGTCGGGGAATATTCGTTTGGTCGTGGAATATTCTTCATTGCTTGGGAATATTAAATCGACTGTAGCAACCTTCATTGTGAGCCTCATAACCGGAAAGCGATTGGATGAAGAAAACGACAAGTATAAGTTATTTATAAATAACAAGATAGTTATTATTATTAATCTTGTTGAAATACTGGGTGGTTAAAATTTAAAAGACGACTACACGGTATTGCACCAAATATTGATTCTTACGTAAGAAGGCACTACTCAATAATTATTACAGTAATTACTGTTCAATATTTTAATTTATTGATTCAATAATTGCTACGTTGATATTTTATATTATTGTTGTTTTAATAATTGTCACTACACAGTATTTTCCATTATCGGAGCAATAATTCATATTATTTGAATAATATTATTAGATAGCATTATTGGCAATGTCTAAAAAGTTCTCTAAGGAGAGGTTTGGTCACCTAATTCTTGGCACTTTGAGAAGGAGAAATCCTTATTCGAAAGCCTCCTCTTCTGGGAACTACACGGTTGTCGAGATTGTGATTTCGTAATATTATTTGTGAATAATTAATTATTGATTTATATGATGAGGAAAATATTCATTTTATGTGGATATAGATGGAGAAAATTTTTAATGTGACAATTGTTGAAAATTAATATTTTATATTTTTCTAATAAAATAATTCATTTAAATATATTTTTATATTATAATAATATAATAATGGTGATATTTTTACAATGAATGTGGGATATATGAATAAATGACGAGGAAGAGTATTTTTGTTCCTAAAAATATGTAAAAACATGTTTTTCATGTTTGTGGACCCTATTTGTTGATTGAAATTTGATTATAGCCTGCAAAATCGTCCGTTTGTGAATTTCGGTCAATTTCTGTTTGGAATTTGGAAAAACTTTCTTCTGCAAAGTTGTAGAGAATTAAATTTCCTATGGAACGGATATACGATTTGAATTTTTCTGATAAAAGGGCTATTTATTATGAATTATTGAAGTTCTGAAGTTCTGGAATAATTGATTTTTGAAGTTTTAAATGATTTTTTTAAAGAAAAACATTTTTCACAAGTTGGTGGGCCCCACTAGTATGTAAAATGAGCTGAATTCAGTTGGTCTTAGGTGGGCGTGAAATTTTTTTATTTATATTAATATTATATTAAATTTTCTGCTTTGGTGTTCTAAGCATTTTCCTATAAATAGGGTGCTTAGGTTAGAATTGAAAATCACACCAGAAACTGAAATCTTCTCTCTATATATTATCGAGCGTATTCTTGTGAGTATTTTGATACTTTGAGTGTTGCTATACGGTGCAAGTTCTTTCAGCGTTATATCTGATATTCCAGCCAGAAGTACTATTCTTTCGAGGTAAGGGATGTTATTTTTTTTAATGATATTATTTCTTTCAATATCATTATGCCGAAATATTGGTAAGATTTTTCTTGTGAAATTCTTGTCTTTTTTAGTGTCTGGGTTACTATTCACGATACTCAAGACTATTCACGATATCTGACACTTATTCACTTAATATAAGACTATTCACGTAAAAAATTAAATTTTTGTTTTTTGTCCAAAATATCTATTATGGATACTAGCTTTGATTGTATTCATGTTTTGATCATTCTTGAATTTTACTCCACTATGGTTATTTATGAAGTATTTTTGAACTTGGATTGTTTAAAGTACGAATCCGTAATATTTGTTCTTTTGTTTCACCGGATTCATTTTCTTTAAAATATTTTTCATCATCCTCAGTCCTAAATGATGATATAACTTAATATCTTTGGCCTGTAGTGCAAAGATAAATGATTTTCTTATGAATATCTTTGGCCGTAGTGCAAAGATGTACAGGTGTTGAGATGAACATGATCGACTGATGAATATATTTGGCCTGTAGTGCAAAGATTAAAATTTGATTCAAGATGAATATTGATTGATGTTACAGGGATAAAATATTGATGATGGACTTTTGAATTCATAGATTATGGTAGATTTCATTCTCTACGTAACTCTTCTATGAATTGTTATTTCCGCTGTGAATAATAATTTAAAACGTGTTGTCTATTGTATTCTATCAGATTTTTCCCTGTTGAGGACTAACGATAATTTGTTCTATATTATCTTAGTCATAATATTCTTTACTGGGCTAGTTGAGCTCACCCTTTTCCTTGTTGTTCCATTTTTCTTCTCAAGAAGCGAGTATATAGTGGGGAGTAGTCGGGGTGTGGAGTGATGTTCCAAGGCAGTTGTTATAGTAGTCCTCACTATTTTGTAAAATAGTGTATCAATAATTGTGATGAGGACTTATTTGGGTGTGGATATTGTCTAGATGATAATATTTATATTTTAACTCACAGATTATGTGTTGTCGTATTTTGCACGACAATTGTATTAATAAAGTTATAGTTGTTCTGTACCATGTATTTGATGACTCAGAATGGGTGATGTATACCTATTTTGGGGGCGTCACAACTTTGGCGCATGTTACATTCATTTTGGGTGAAAAATATTTGAGGCTTTTAGAAATGGGTTTTGTACTGGGGTCCATACAAAATTTGATTTCACGCTCTAGGGGTAGGCCAAGAAGTCTTCAAGAAATACGTCGGGAAATTCATTAACAACAGAAATATTATTCAAATCTGACGTATTTTTGTTCAAGTCAATGACATGGCTAAGAAAGCTTAACATCCATTTTTTAATAAACGAATGACTTTATGGCTTGAGATGACAGTGATTGATTTTAGTGGTTTGGTTACTTGAATTCGCATAATAGGTTGGTTAGGAATATGAAAGCTAACAACCTTACGAAAACAATCAAATTTTTGCATGATGAGTAGTTAACCAATCAATCCCTAGAATTACGTCAAATGCAAGTATTTTCAATGAAATAAGATCGACAGGTAATGTGAGGGTATTGATTTGAACCAAACAAGACTTATAAATAGTGGATGTAATGAAGGTTTCTCCCAACGGAGTTTCAACAGATAAGTCAAAATCTAATTTCTCCGGAGTTAAATTTAAACGTTGAGCGCAGGTAGGAGAAATAAAAGAATGGGTAGAACCGGTATCAAATAAAGTATAGACTTCACTAGAGTTTATGATTAGCTTACCCGTGATGACCTCGTTCAGGTTCCTTACTTTCTGGAAGGTCACGACAAAAGCTCTCCCTTGAACTACCAGCTTTGACTTTTCTGGGACTACCTTTGGTGCCTCCATCCCAGCTGGACTTGTCTTCACTGCACAATAAAATCGGGCTAGGTGACCTTCTCTACCACAATCAGAATACGCTTTGATCGCATCGCTAGCTTTGAATCGATGTGTCCCTCCCCTCTACATTTGAAGCATATGATAGGTGGTCGTTCTCCTTCCTTAACAACGGGTACTGGTGTTGACGTCTTTCTATCTTTGTTGAATCTCCTCTTCTTAAAATGTCCACTTTTATTGTCTTGGCCATGATTACCACCGAAGTGGTTACCATTTCTGGCATGTTGATTCCCTCCACGTTTGTTGTCACCGCTTTGATGACTGTTACCACTGGTATTATCATTTTGTCGGCTTCTCTCTCTTGGTTGGGTTGACTCATTATTGCGCTCCAATAACTGAGCCCTATTCACAACATCTGAATACAAGGAAAGTTTGTGAGAAATGAGGTATTGACGTATCTCAGGTTTCAAACCTCTTAGAAACATTCGCATCATTCTTTCCTCATTATCAACTAAGTGGGGAATTAAATTGGGGACAACTCGGCAAATTTAACCGTCATCGCGACACGATCGTATTTTTTTGCTCCAGCTTGATGAACTCTACCTCCTTCATGTGATGAATACTTTCGGGAAAGTACTTGTCGTTGAACAGTTCTTGGAACTTCTCCTAAGATATCTTCAGTGCGGCAGGTTGAGTACACTTTACTGATTCCCACCAGTAATCTGCCTCTCCTCGCAACATGAAGGTGGCAAAGGGAACCTTTTGCTCCTCGGAGCATCCCAAGACTTCGAATATCTTGGTGATCTGCTTTATCCACGTCTCCGCCTTAAGTGGTTCTGGCTTTCCCCAAAACTCCGATGGTCCCAGCTCCTTGAATTGCTTAGCGGTGACCATCTGCGAGTTGCCAGTGTTTCCAGCTGCATTTTGAATAGGACTCTCTCTTGCCTGATGTTGCACGAACTGCAGAAAGCTCCTAAACATTTTGTCATTCATCATTTGGTCGGTGTTGTTTGCATGAGGATTGTTGCCTTCCTGATGCGCACATTATCCTGATTATTGATCATCGGTGATTCAACGGTCTCATATGCTCCATTGCTATTCTCAATATTCTCGGATGTCATTTTCAAAAACTGCCACAAAACAAGGGTTAATTGACATGCAACATATTATCCCTATATTCTGACCGACCAATTAAATAACAAGTAAACTTAGGTAGGTCATACTAGCGAAGGAATTACCCGTCTCTCCCCTCCTAGTTCTAGTCTCACATCTCAACCAGGGATCATATCCCTAAGTTTTGATACCAACTGTGACGCCCCCAAAATAGGTATACATCACCCATTCTGAGTCGCCAAATACATGGTACAAAATACAAATACAAATTTAAATATACAATATGAGCTATGAGTTATAATACAAATATTATCTTCTAGACAGTATTCAAACTCAAAATAAGTCCTCAATACATTTATTATCACATAATAGTGAGGACTACTAATGCAAACATCTGGACCGTCACCCCATTCCCCGACTAGTCCCAGCTATATTCTCATTTCCTGAAGAGAACAATGAAAGTAAAGGGTGAGCTCAACTAGCCCAATAAGAAATATTATGACTAAGATAATGTAGAATAAATTATCGTTAGCCTTCAACAGTGTTAAACTAATAAAATATAATAGACATCAACTTTAACTCAGCGGAACAAGCAATCCATTAGAAGAGTCAAGTAGAGCATGACATCTACTATCTTCTATGATTTAAAAAGTTTATCAACAATTTTATCGCTGAGACTCAGCATAATAAATAATCCACATCATCGAATCATCCCTGCACTACGGCCAATGATATTCATTAGTATTACGACCACAAATTATCCATGCACTACGGGCCAAGGATATTCGTGTTTTCACCAATGTTCATGATCATGCCAACAACTGTCCATCAATGCACTATGGGCCAATGAGGAATTTTACCACATCATTTGTAATATTATGGTCATGATTATACCGAATAATTCTTGGTCATAATCATACCAAGTCCATCTATGCACTACGGCGAAAAATGACTTTCATAACAATATAAGCATGAGGATGATGACAATGATATAAGAATTCAATTAAAAGAAAGTAAAGGATAAATTTTTAAAGATTTATAATTTAATTTATCCGGAATTCAATAATGTCCAAATTGTCAACATGTTACTGTTTTATGGAGTAAAATTCAAGAATAATATTGTATCAAAAATGATTTGGATCGAAAAGAAATTAATTTTTATCATAAATAGTACCCCGGGTGACTAGTAACCGAGTAAATAATATCCCGTGAATAGTACTTTGGGAATAGTAACCCTGTGAATAGTACTCCGGTATGAAAAAGTTAAAACTTATCAAGAATGCTCAGAATAATATTTTCATGAAAAGATACTGGATGAAGCGCAAATATCAAGGATATTCTACTAATTTTATGGAGTATAGAATCCAAAACTTTAACAAGACAAGTGTAGAATTTAAAAATCTGAAACGAAATAATATTACTTACATACTACAAAGTGGAAGAAAATATTATTTCATATGAATACTGAATAAAAATAATATCCCTTACAACTGTTGAACGAAAATAATATTCCTTACGAATATTGAACGAATATAATATTCCTTACGAATACTAAACGAATATAATATTTCTTATGAAGATAATATTTCTTGCGAATAGTGAACGATAAAAAATTTCTTACGAATACGAAAAATAATATCTTAAGCGAATATGAAATAAATAATACCCCTTACCTTAAAAATGAGAGTATTCTAACTGGTATAGTGGGGATATTCTTGAAGAAAACTTGAACTGTTTACTACGCTCAAAGCTTCCTTAAACTCTAAAGAAATACGCTCAATATTATAGAAGAAGAATTCTCTGATTCTGGTGTGATTTTCAATTCTAAATGGAAGGATACTATTTGAATATCTCACGGACCAACAGTTGAAGGATATTCACGGAATTCTGCTGATCAGCAGACGCCCATCTTTCAAAGTTTTCAAATAAAACAAACTTAATATATATATATATATATATATATAATATTATTACCTCCATTATACGTAATAACCTTCCCCCTCCTTTTTTTTATTCATCTCATACACATTTCTTCCCACCATTCCCCCACTTTCATTATATATATATATATATATATATATATATATATATTTCATTTTTTCTTCCCATATACACACACACACACACACATTTTCTTCCCATATATATTACTACACACACATTCACAATTAATTATATATATATATATATATACTTATTATATCCTTCCACCCATCACTTTCACACACCACTTTCACACACACATTATATTATATATATATATATATATATATATATACACACACACACACATCACATACTTATATATATAAATTCCTCCCATTTACGTATAATATCCCCTCCCCCATTTTCCAAAATCATTTCTTCCACACATGGGCCCCACATGTGGCCCCCACCTTTATTATAAAGAATAAATTTCACCGATTATTTTGAAAAATAGATAAATGGGGTCCAAATAATACGCCTAATATTTACAAAAATACTTCATAAAATCCCTCAATATTTTTTAACAACATTTATTCATCACTATTATTATTCATAATATTTAACAACCGGATCGTTCCTAGGAAAGATGGGGCTTTTCGATAAGGATTTCTCCCCTATTGGTAGCATTGATTAGGTGACCAAACCTCTCCTCGATGTAACTTTCTGTACATCGTCAATATTGCAAATAATAATATGAATAATCTGTATCGTCTCAATTATTGATTTAATAATATATAAAATATCAACAATAATTGAATCAAATAATGTGAGATCTTGTCGCAAGCAATTCTTGTAGCAATAATTGAACAAAACTGAGTGACTTCTCACGTAAGCATCAATAATCAATATTGTGTACTCTTTGTGCAACCATCGCCAGATTATTATACTTTTACCACCGGTATTTCAACAGATTAACGGTAAAACTTTTGCCGTTATTTTATAAAAAGATATTTTTGTCGTTTTCTCAATCCGACAATAATTTCGTTGTGGGGTCCACCAATGATTGTGCCGTCGTACGAATATTCTCTGTTAAAACAAATATTCCCCGATCAATCGAATATTTTATGACAACTTACATACTTTACAAAATTTATAAATAAATATTATATCAAATGCACACCATAATATTTGAAAAAATATTTTGAGAAAATTAATCTTTATTCACAAAATTTGGGGTCTTACACATTGCTATACACATTTATATATATCTATATTTCATCTATTCATATCAATAAAAAGGACAGTTTAGATACCGATATTCGGAGGTACTCTTTGAACAAGAATATCATTTGACCAATCCTTGAAGTTCTAGTGACACTTTATTGATATAATTTATTTATATAAATATCGTAAAGTAGATCAGTTTTAGATATCGATATTCGGAGGTATTCTTTAAATAAGAATATCATTCAACCGGTGCTTGAAGTTCTAAGTGATCTATTGAAAATATTTATACAAATATTAACAGTGAAACTTTAAATTTGGTCAATTTTAGATATCGATATTCTGAGGTATTCTTTAAACGAGAATATCATTTGACCGATACTTGAAGTTCTAAATGGCCTTATTTAATATTCACAAGATAGATTAAATATATTATTATATATATTTTTGACTTTAACAAATTTATTTGTTATATTAAACATTGCTTAAATTATTTAATTTATTATACTTGATATCTGTGAGTACAAATATTTGAACATTTATTTGTTAATCCATAAAATATTTGTTGCAAAAATATAAAAGTTATTTAAACTTTTATGTCAAAAATTATGTGAATTTATCTCGCTTAACAAGAAATATAATTATAAAAGTTATTTAAACTTTTATACGAAATTAAAGATAAATTTGTTTTTCATAGAAACACATTCTTTATTATTTAAAGAAAATTAAATATTTATAAATCTGAACAAAAGTCATATATCTGCTTATTCAAGAAGCATTTTTCATACAAATTATAAAAGTTATTTAAACTTTTATGACAGTGCATAAAATTACAAATCTATATAATAAAACAGAACCCATTTTGAATCTTTCATTTGACAAAGCACAAGAACGGTTCAAACTTCATCTCAATTCTTCCAACATAATCTAAAGGCTCACATTTCATCTTACACTAAAAATTCCCACCCAAATCAAATTCACCCCTAAAAATTCTCGCCCAAATCAAAACAAAATAATAATAATAATAATAATAATAATAATAATAATAATAATAATAATAATAATAATAAGAATAAGAATAAGAATAATAATAATAATAATAATATTATAATAGTAATAATAATAAATTACTACTATTATAATAATAATAATAATAAAATTATTATTATAGTAGTAGTAGTAGTAGTAGTAGTAGTAGTAGTAGTAAAATAATTATAATAATTATTATTACAATAATTATAATAATAATAATAATAATAATATTATATTATTATTATTATTATAGTAGTAGTAGTAGTAGTAGTAGTAGTAGTAGTAGTAGTAGTAGTAATAATAATAATGCGATAATAGTACTAATAATAATAACAATAATAATAAATAATAATAATAATAATATTATTATTATTATTATTATTACAATAATTATAAAAATATAAAGAATTATAGTTATAATAAAAATAATAATTATTATTATAATAGTATTAATAATATTATTAATAATAATAATAATTATAATAATAGTACTAATAATGATAATAATAATAATTACTATTATTATTATAATAAGTACTAAAAATAATAATAATAATTACTACTATTATAATAATAATAGTAATAGTAATAGTAATAGTAATAACAATTATTATTATTATTAGTACTATTATAATAATTATAGTAATAGTAATAATTATAATAATAATTATTAATAATAATAGTAATAATAATACTAATAATAATAGTAATAGTAATAATATTATTATTAGTAATAATAATAGTAATAATAATAGTAATTATAATAATCGTAATAGTAATAATAATTGTAAAAATTAATATAATTATAATAATTATAATAGTAATATTGATAATAATAATAATATAATAATAATAATAATAATTATTATTATTATTATGATAATAATAGTAATAATAATAACAACAATAATAATAGTATCAATAATAATTATTATAATAATAGTAACAATAATAATAATAATAATTATAATAATAATAATAATAGAAATGATAATAATAGTAATAATTATAATTATTATAATAATAAAAACAATAATTATAAGAATAGTAATAATTATAAGAATAATTATAAGAATATAATAATAATTATAATAATAAGTAATAGTAATAATAATAATAATAATAATAATAATAATAATAATAATAATAATAATAATAATTATTATTATTATTATTATTATTGTTGTTGTTGTTGTTGTTGTGGTGGTGGTGGTGGTGTGGTGAATAATGAAAATTTTTATTAATGATTTGTAAGTTTTTTAGACAGATTTAGATTTTTCTGGATATTTATTTTCAAAGGAAAATTATTTATTATGGTGGTGTGGTGAATTATGATATATAATTGTTATGTGTAATTGTAAGTTATTTTAGGTTGCAAAAAGTCTCTAGGTAATGTAGTATTTTTTGAATTTTAATCTAATTTTTCGTTACTTTGTGCCTACAGGCACGGGCAATTACTAGTTTGCTTACATAGAAACCTTATTTGATTTAAACATAAATTACTATCTACTTACAAAGAAACATATTTTCTCAAGTATAAAGGTCATTGAACTTTTATAAATATATCTACTCTTTAACTGATATTTGCTTATTTGAGAAGCCTTGAATATAAAAGTTATTTAAACTTTTTTACAACTATACTAAATTGTATATGCTTATTTTTAGAACCAAAATTCTATCAAATATTTTGTAAGAAAATTGGGAAAATGGTTGAGTTAGTTTATTTTATGTACCTATGAGAAAGATGAGTAATTCTTTGACCAAGACCAGAGTCTTAAAGAGGTCAGATGAGAGTTGGGTCTCTAGTGTACTTGTGAGGTGAGGAAGAGACTGTCGTTTCAAGACCAGATCATAGAATAGAATTGAATTCAAAAGAAGGTATAACTAAGCTTGAGGAAGGAGCTAGGAGCTTGCTGTCCAAGATATGTAGTTGTGAAAAGTTGAAAGTTTGTTTATAAAACTTTGTAAAAGCTTCTCCGCCTATTGAAGGTATTTTTTACTGATAGTAATATGATCTCAAGTCCTGGAGAGGAGCTTGAGACTGGATGTAGCAACATAATCGGGATGTATGTTGTGAACCAGACGAATCTCTGTGCATTGTGTGATTGAATTTTTATTGTTCTGCATATTAATTTCTAACACTGCAAATTAATTATTTAAAAAATTCAAAAAGGCCTAAGATAATTTTTTAATCTGTAATAATCTATTCAACCCCCTTCTAGATTATTATTGGACTTTTAAAATTAGAAGCAAATCTGGATAAATAGTTACACATAAACTATATGTAGCCACATACAACTACAACAGATCCCCAAAATAAAACACCAAATTAGTCGAAGATAGAAAATAAAATCCCCAAATCAACCTAAAATGGAATCGACATATTCATATCCATCCAAATATGAGTTGAAATAAAACAAATTCGAACAACACCCAACTTATTACGCGATAAAGAATTGGTTAGGAAAAGGATAGATTGAATAAACCCATCAAAAACAATTTGAAAATCCAATATAGCTGAAAATTCACACAAAAATCATATCTTATAATCGACAAAACAATTATGATTTTCGATGAAATCACTGGCAGAGATACCGAAAGCAAAGAACAATCAAACAGAATAATGCGAAAAATAAGCTAATGAAATCCAAAATAAAAAATATCACAAAACTCTACAAGAACCAAACCAACGAATCATCCCTCATTAACCACCATACCAAATCAAAGCTTCAATGACTAAATCACCAAAAGACACCCCGTACTAGGACTTGGCAATAGATCGGTCGTAAGAATCTGTTGGAAAGTTCAGATTTGGGCTGCCGGAGAGGCCACAATTGATTCGAATACTCCCCTACAAACATGGGCGAGACGAATTTTTTTAATTTGTCTAATTTGTAATAATATTTATATTTGTTTTTCTAAGTGTAATTTTTTAATTTTTGTAAATAATTTTTATATGTTTTTTTAATTGTAACTTTGTAATTTGTTTAAATGTCATTATTTTCTTATACTTTTTAGCATATTTTATTATAAAATATTTTGTTTTATTTTCTAATTTTATAAACTTGATTGATCTTAAGAATAACATTTTATCACTTTTTTTATTGGAGAAATCAATTGATTAAGTATATAACTTATTTGTTGGGAAAACCAAACAATTAGGCCTTTGTTGCTTGGTTGGTCATGTGACTAATATTTCAAGTAAGAGGTTTTGGGATTAAATTCATGGAATAACAAACTTTTTGATAAAATTTGAGTTACACATCGACTCAATATCCAATTTTTTGTACCACGTAAGTAAGTCAACGCATATTTGGCATGTGGGGTCTCAATATCCAAATTTTTAGACAGTAAGGGACTCAATTTACGTTGACTAAAACAAAATGGCTCAATACACAAAAACAACTAAAGTTTAGTGACCATATTTGCATTTTAACCTATTTTAAAACTAATATAGTTCATGAAAAGTTTTCAGTTTTGGATAAAAAAGAAATCTAGGCCCAATCTACTTTAATATTTTCAACCCAAATTTGTCATACGAGTAGGCATTCGCGTGATATAAGCTCCTCGAAGGGTCGAATGTAATTGATTTTGCCGCACAATATCACCCCTAGCATATTCAATTTTTGGGTCCTGATGGAGCTATTTAGGTCTCAAGTTTTCAACTTTTTGTGATTTTAGGTAATTATTTCTAATACCCATTTGATAATTTTCTTTAATCTCTCTCCTCCTTCACAGTTAAACTGGGAAAAACCACATTAGATACTTATTCCCTCCCACTAACAGGAACATCATCCGTATGTGTGTTCACAGCTGGAGCAGCTTTTTTTAGTAAATTTTCCTGAATACAGTCTGGTAAGCCCATATGTTTGTATTTAAGACTGATTCTATTTTGTTGTTTTATCAATTTTTTTTCATGGTTGAGTGATCTTCTTTATGCCCCTTATTTTCTGTTTATGTTATGCATGAAGGAATTCAAATTAAAGCAAGGAATATGTCCAATTGTGTAGTTTGCTTGAAATTATGGTATGTGTCAATTGTTGGTCGTTTTACCGATCAATATATGCGATCAATATATGCGTGCAAGTATACACGGTCAATAAGTAATAAAGAGTAAGTAAAGTATCGTTCCCACGGAGAATTAACTAATAAAGTTCTCCAAGCACTAGCCCATAACCATTTCAGTCTTATTTAAACGAATGATTTGATATTTTATATTTAAATTGTGAAATTAAATAAACCTAACTATTCCTAGAGTGAGACTAGATAATGAAGACCTGAGATAACAATTTCATCTATTGACTCATTCAAATCCACACACTTCATGTTAAGCCAAACTAATTGTATCGGATTGTTAGTCGAGAACACGAAAGTAAAGTATAGCCATCTCTCAATATACCATACCCATATCATATATAATTCACAGTTGATAGAATAGACACGAACAACCACATTACCTAAACCACTATATGTCTATGTGATTTACAAATAAATAGGGTTTAAGCCCAAGTTCTCAATTGACTACGAGTGGTGCTTCGGTATATGTCTATCCTAAGCACGAATCATACATCCCAATACATTATAGAACATATAATCACACGCTAATAAGATCAAATCTAAACCCATACTTCTTCTCTCAAGTCCATATGGATTATCACAGTAATTGATGGCCAATCAACTAAGCAATTAGCATGAATCTAAATAGACAATCCCATAGCAATCAATAAGGCTAACAATGAAATATATCAGAAATAACTAATCCATAGAATCCATTGCAATCTCAGAATAGAGTTTAAATCATATCTGAATCAAATCTATCATCCACATATTGAATAAACATCATAAGATACAATTAGGAATCAAAGTGAGAATAAGAGTAGAGAATTGAAGTGCAAATCTGTTCTCCTGATCTAAGATTGAATTTTTAATGCTTTCCAATTGCTTCAAGTCTTCAATCTAATCAAATCTAGAAAGTAACTACACTAATCTTCTCTATTCTATTATTGAAATTAAAGAGAGAAAGCAACAATAGCTAATTGTACCCCCAAGGGGCGGTATATCCTTTACATAATGAAAATACGTCTAATATATAAGCCCTAATTGAACCCCCCTCTAAGTTACGCTTCAATTGCACTGTTTAGTGAAAAAGTTAGCTCTAGTCAACTTCCAAAGTGGCGCGGCCGTGCTGGGAATGGTCTGGAGTTAGGCGCGCCCGCGCTCAAGTATCAAATCTCATTTTTTGGTCCAAGGAATGGCGCGGCCGCGCAGGAAATAGCCTAGAAATCCGCGCGCCCGCGCTGTTAATTTTCTTCTGCAGTGTCCTCTGGTAAAATGGCCATAACTTTTGACCCGAGAGGAGTTACGGGTCCTGCCACCTATCAAATCGAAGCCCTCGACGAGCTCTACAACTTTCATTCTTTGATAATTGAGAAATAATGGACGGATGAAGGCTTAAATTGGGTTGGAAGTGACAGCTATGCAAATGGCCACCCAAAACAGTGACGTTCAACATTTGTTGGTACAAAGGTTATAACTCTTGCATCCGAACTCCGATTGGAATGATTCAAGATGTTCCGGAAAGCTAAGAAGAAGCTCTACAAATAATCCAAGTTTCAAGCCAAGAACATGAAATGAACATGAAAGCCCAAACGATCCCCGGATTGCTTTTCCTTGCGTTTTCATACCAATAGTCGCTCACATCGTTCCCAAGCATAAGATCTATAAAATGAACACAAAATGCATGAAAAGTAACTAAGAAACATGAGTATAAGCAATTAATTCAAGTAACAGATACCGGATAAATAGGTATAAAACCTACTTATCAAATATCCTCAAACTTAAACCGTTGCTTGTCCCAAAGCAACACAATATAATGCAATCTACATGCTATGCAAGCTACGCTACTATGACAATGAATCCCCAGATTTCCAGCCATGTTAAGAATTCCAATAAGATATGCCTCAGAGAAATATCAAGATCCAAGAACAAAGCATCAAACTAAGCTAAAGGCATAATGACATACAATCAGATAATCCTAACCTGCTATAAAGATGATGATGTGTGTGTGTGATGTGTTCACAGATAAGCTTGACAAAGGTGAAGATACCACATGCTATATTGCTTAAGACAGAAAATTGAAGTTTAAATTAAGAATTGTATATACTAATGAGACATCAACTACTCCAACACATCAATACAAACTAAGGTTCAACAATTGGTTTATTCTGCTTTATTTTTACTCACGAGGGCAATTTTCGCACTTTCCCGCGGTGTTTATTGATTTTTTTTTAATTTTTTTTTATTATTTATATAGCGAGTGCGTTTTACGCTACATCTCACTTTCCATTTCCATTTAAACGAGTGCATTTTACGCTCCATCTCGTCCCAATAGCAAGCATACCCATGTGTTCTCAAAGTTTGAGTATCTGTGTTTTCATAGTCTATATCTACTTTATACACAATTCCATCTTTAAAAACAACATTTTCTACTCAAAAAACAACAACAAATTATTCTTAAACCAACAAGCGAGATATGAACACCCATGTGCTAACCGATAGCATCTAAACAACAAGCATGAATTAAATCATGTATAACATTATAACTAAGCTCATGTTATCCACTAAATTCAAAAATCTATCAAATTTCTATGTCATCATTGGCCAAATTAGAATTCAACTAACTAAAAACCTGGGATTATGCAATGTTATGCAACTAAACAGATATTAAGCAAACAAAAAGAAAAAATTTACGTCAAAATTAAACTAATAACTACTAACATGCAATTAACTATATGTAACATGAAATTACTTTATATCATGCAATTACACTACATGCTCTAAACTACTGACTAAACCCAATACCCCCAAACTTAAAATGAACAATGCCCTCATTGTAATTAAAAGTGAAAGAATACTCCCCGAAGTGGCAATGTCATCTTTGTTTGCCTCCTCAAGATCCGATGGTATATCAGGCGATGGATAAGTTTGAGATAATCTAAAGTTGGAAACTGAGTGTGGGCTTCTAACTGTCTGAATGCTTGAGTCAGAAATTCTAAAAATTTAGCAGTGTTTGTTTTCTATGACTGAGATATGGTGCTTGCGTACATTTGTGTTTGGCTTATAGTTGAAGCGGCCAAGTACTACCTTATACCACTCTGACAGCTTTTTTTTTTTGACTTCTGTTTGATCCTGAATGCTTATAGCAATTGGATTGAACCTGAGAGGAGAAACAATCAAACTATTATTAATACTTACAACTATCTAACATCTACTAAGTATGGAAAACATAAAGAATTAAACATAGGAGAAGTAATTGGAAATGTAAATAAGAATTAAACAAGGAGGGAGAAAGATTGGATGGGGTGCAGTTTATAGTCCGTTAGCTGGACTCTTTTCTTGATACCGCTATCCAATTCCTCTACGATAAGCTAGGAACCCTCCATCCATTAGAACCGCTATGTGCTTTGGTAGGTTCCCTATCATGAGAGTCTTCGGATTGAAGTCACCTAGCATATTTCCTGTACATGATGTCCCCAATTCTATTGTATCGCCAGGTGCTTCTCCCGTTGTATCTATGCATAGATTTTTGCATTGAGGCATGAAAGATACAACGGGCTTTTCTTCTTTTATTATCCCTTCCTCAGCCCACCATGGTTTATAAGAGGCCTTATAATCGCAGAAATTCTTGCTTTGGATGTGACTACCAAGGGGACATGGGTGTGCAAAGTTCACTGAATTTTTCAACTCTAACTGAGAAGGCACTTGGGGTATTATACAAGTCAGCTCATGTTCTTCATTTTCCATACCCCCAGTTGTCTCCTCAATGTCCACTCCTTTTCGGTTCATTCCCGTGGCGTACACTTACGGCTCTCCATCGGTTTCATCATCGTATCACGCCATAGCACCAATTGTTTGAGAGGCGATTGTTTGAGGCTTGAACATTAGATCCATCTGATTCTGAAGATTTTGAATTGACCTCTCTTGTTCAATCATCTTCTCAGTTGATGCTATAAATTTGAACCACAAATCCTCCAATCTTGAATTATCTTGTTCAGTTTCGAAATCCATGTATTGAGGACCATTCATTGAGGAATTAATGAGTTGTTCCATCTGTCTATTAAGATTTTGGGTTGATAACTCCCGACTCATTATCATCTCTTCTTGGTCTGCTATAATCTTTGACATGAATTCCTTGACTCTGAATTTTCTTCTTCTTTGCATTGGAGGTGGATATGAGAAATCGATGGATATGTTGGACTTGGAACGTAGTCTTGGTCTTGATAGTTACAATTCCATTCATAACTGGGTGATACCCTGACTTTGATGATAATTGGGATAAACATAGTTGTTGAGGTAATCACCCCAAACCTGTATCTCCTCAACACCGATGTTGCGATGATAACTTTCGGATGCTCGCCAACTTGACCTGATTTTCACATGTAACTACTATCTCTTAAGTGTTGGGCTGCAAGAACATCCAACCTCTCCGAAAGTGTTGCAATTTGTACTGACAATGTAGAGAATACATTGAGTCCTTAAGTTCTTGTGTCCCTTGGTTTTGATAAGCAAAGTCACTCATGGTACCTGAAAAGAGAGAAATATAATAAGATAATTAAAACAAAATAAAAATGTTTAAATTAAGACCAATTTGATTGAAATTAATGTTGGCAAAAAAAATTATTAAGCTAATTCCCCGGCAACGGCGCCAAAAACTTGTTAGTCGTTTTACCGATCAATATATGCGTGCAAGTATACACGGTCAACAAGTAATAAAGAGCAAGTAAAGTATCGTTCCCACGGAGAATTAACTAATAAAGTTCTCCAAGCACTAGCCCATAACCATTTCAGTCTTATTTAAACGATTGATTTGATATTTTATATTTAAACTGTGAAATTAAATAAACCTAACTATTCCTAGAGTGAGACTAGATAATGAAGACCTGAGATCACAATTTCATCTATTGACTCATTCAAATCCACACACTTCATGTTAAGCCAAACTAATTGTACCGGATTGTTAGTCGAGAACGAAAGTAAAGTATAGCCATCTCTCAATATACCATACCCATATTATATATAATCCACAGTTGATAGAATACACATGAACACCCACATTACCTAAACCACTATATGTCTATGTGATTTACAAATAAATAGGGTTTAAGCCCAAGTTCTCAATTGACTACGAGTGGTGCTTCGGTATATGTCTATCCTAAGCACGAATCATACATCCCAATGCATTATAGAACATATAATCACACGCTAATAAGATCAGATCTAAACCCATACTTCTTCTCTCAAGTCCATATGGATTATCACAGTAATTGATGGCCAATCAACTAAGCAATTAGCTGAATCTAAATAGACAATCCCATAGCAATCAATAAGGCTAACAATGAAATATATTAGAAATAACTAATCCATAAAATCCACTGCAATCTCAGAATAGAGTTTAAATCATATCTGAATCAAATCTATCATCCACATATTGAATAAACATCATAAGATACAATTAGGAATCAAAGTGAGAATAAGAGTAGAGAATTGAAGTTCAAATCTGTTCTCCTGATCCAAGATTGAATATTTAATGCTTTCCAATTACTTCAAGTCTTCAATCTAATCAAATCTAGAAAGTAACTACATTAATCTTCTCTATTCTATTATTGAAATTAAAGAGAGAAAGCAACAATAGCTAATTGTTCCCCCAAGGGGTGGTATATCCTTTACATAATGAA
The DNA here is from genome assembly GCA_020205615.1 of Panax quinquefolius. Taxonomy (NCBI): domain Eukaryota; kingdom Viridiplantae; phylum Streptophyta; class Magnoliopsida; order Apiales; family Araliaceae; genus Panax; species Panax quinquefolius. Next base: position 17,228,583 of record CM035159.1, read on the forward strand.
AATACGTCTAATATATAAGCCCTAATTGAACCCCCCCTCTAAGTTACGTTTCAATTGCACTGTTTAGTGAAAAAGTCAGCTCTAGTCAACTTCCAAAGTGGCGTGGCCGCGCTGGAAATGGCCTAGAGTTAGGCGCACCCGCGCTCAAGTATGAAATCGCATTTTTTGGTCCAAGGAATGGCGCGGCCGCGCAGGAAATAGCCTAGAAATCCGCGCGCCCGTGCTGTTAATTTTCTGCTACAGTGTACTCTGGTAAAATAACCATAACTTTTGATCCGAGAGGAGTTACGGGGCCTGCCACCTATCAAATCGAAGCCCTCGACGAGCTCTACAACTTTCATTCTTTGATAATTGAGAAATAATGGACGGATGAAGGCTGAAATTGGGTTGGAAGTGACAGATATGCAAATGGCCACCCAAAACAGTGACGTTCAACGTTTGTTGGTACAAAGGTCATAACTCTTGCATCCGAACTCCGATTGGAATGATTTAAGATGTTCCGGAAAGCTAAGAAGAAACTCTACAAATAATCCAAGTTCCAAGCCAAGAACACGAAAGGAACATGAAAGCCCAAACGATCCCCGGATTGCTTTTCCTTGCGTTTTCATACCAATAGTCGCTCACATCGTTCCCAAGCATAAGATCTACAAAATGAACACAAAATGCATGAAAAGTAACTAAGAAACATGAGTATAAGCAACTAATTCAAGTAACAGATACCGGATAAATAGGTATAAAACCTACTTATCATCAATCCTTTGACAATAAGGCTATATGCTTAGGATGATTAGAATTATAAGATTTAGGATATAGACTGGTGATGTTTGTGAAGAAGATGATAAATGAGCCGATTTAGGGGGCACTAATATATTTCAATACCTCTGTCTTAGCATAGAACTATGGTTAAGAACTCATTGAATCGTCCTCTAGGATTAGTTTAAGTGATAACTATGATTCTATGAAGGTTCCTTTATAAACGGAGAATAGTTAGGATGCCTTGGTGAGGAATAATTTTTGTTTGTGTAATTGCAGCTTAGAGGATAATAATGATCTTCCTTAACAGATGTGGTTGGGGATGCATTTGTGTAGCGGGCTCAAATTTATTCGAGAATCAGCGGGTGATATGAGTTTTCCTTGTTTTGCTAATTTGTGTGTAAAATAATAACATACAACACTATCCCATTTGTGGATAAACAAATTCGATAAAAATTTGTTACCGTTTAAATAGAGGTCGTAGAAAAGTTCTAGGCTAAAGTCATACGGGCCTTTGAGAGTTGGTATAGAGCTTGCTGGAGGAGATTTGGGATAGAGAAGGGAGGTGGGGATGCAGAGCTGTACTCTGTCTCTTCTCTAGTATGTAGGTTGTGATGAAAAGAAGGGGGGTTGGGTTTTTGAGTTTTTTTATTACAAATCTATACTGGACCAAATTTTTCTCATGAAGGAAGGTTCATGGTATCATTCATGGATATACATGAAAGACCTTTCCTTCAGAATAATCATCCTTATGGCTTTTATGAACAAAATGTACTGATGAGTAATGACTATTCTAAAAGTCATTCAATCTACCCCCATTCCCCTGATGCGTCTTTGTAAAAATGGTTTCTTTTAGTGGGTTATTTATTTAGTCTCCTTTTGGTACCCATAAAATTCTGAGGATGTAAGTGGGTCGTTTATCTTGCTCAAACTTGGGTTCAATTTCTACCAACCACAGATGGCTGGTGGCAACTGTATGTCTTACACGCCATTGCGTCGTGCCTCTATTTTTGAACAAGGAGATTGGTCAAGGTTCTTCGAACTCAACATAGGTGTGGTGGGAGTAAATTTAGATGTGTGCAGTAGTTGTAGGCGCAATGTGCCATGCCGGGAGTTTGGGATACCTTACGGACCTTTCATTTTTGGTCCTTAAAAAAGATAAAAAAAATCTAAGGATGTACTGTTGGTGTTTGTTACATGTTTAATATTCATGTGAAGTGTAAGAGAAATTTTTAATGATTAGATATGAGGAATAAATTATATGAATGATTTCTGGAATTTAAAATAATCTTAGTTAGAATTCTAATTATAATATGTTGGCCAAATTGAGTAAACATCCACCATCCATGTGATCACTCTTTCTCATTCTCATGCTTTTGATTCATTAATGAACTTAACAACCTTCTTTATTTTATTTGCAGAGGAATAACCTCAAGGTTGCTAGTTTTAATCCCCATTCTTGGCACCAAAATTACCTATATATATATATATATATATATATATATATATATATATATATAATTCCAATTTTGCATCATAAATGAAATAAGCAGACTAGTATGAGTAGTTAAAGCAAGTGAATAATTTGAATTTCGAGTTATTGCACGGAATAACACTCATATATATTGAGCTCGTAGTGGTACCTAGCAATTCAAAAGTCTCTCTACGGCTAAAGAATGATCGTGTTCTTGGGCCATTGTAGAAACATAGATAGGGTCAACGACGGAACAAACAACGAACTTTACGACAGGGAAACTTGCAAGTACAATTGGGAGGGAGGCGGGCGTCGACCAACCTTATGAGTATTTGGACTATAACAATTCCGATGAACAGTCACTCGCTTTTGACTGTTATACGACTCCATATAAGATGATCCTTGAAGTCTCATTTGTATTATGGATAGGCTAACAACAAATTTACCTTTCGAATATGTATATATAATATACGTATGAAGTAGTAACTTTATTTTTGAACGAGAGGTCACACTTTTTTGAATTCAAATAAAGTATAGATGGGAAATGTATCCACTTTTGTAGCTAAGATTTTAGTGTATTTCTTTTATTTGGATTCGGCAATCGTCGAAGTCGGAATCAACTTGAGTATACATCTGGGTGGGTTGAGCTATTCCTTCATGATCGTGGTATTTCCTTGGATCCGTTCTTCAGCAGAGAATCCATCTTGTCAAAAGGTAATTAAATATTTTTTTTGGGTGGGTGCAACGAATTGCTGTATAGTTCGTGTGTGAGAGTGTGATCAAAATTGACAACCAACTAAATTGCACCGTCACAATCTCACTCTCAAGGAACAAGGCGATTAGGACTTGAAATAGCTAAAGTATCATCCTGTTACTTTATTTTTCATATTCCCCGTTTTCTGTTTATTTTTTCCTCATTTGGAAGCGAGAAAGACCATTATGAGTTATACTGAAGAGGTATTTTAAGAGACAAGCAGCTGCTCTTTTTCTCCAAAAAAATAGCTCAACAAATACTCATTATCCATCATTGGTCCGTCAAATATTACTTCTGCTTCTCGGCCATCCTTACTACTTTTGAGTACATATGCAGACATATATGCATTTTTCTATTAATTTTCCTCAATTTCTTTGTTATTTATGTTTTATTTCAATTTCAGAAGTTATGATTAGTACGACTTTATAATTTGGTGTTATTCAACCTAAAAGTTATTTGTGGTAGATATGTTTGGTTCAAGACTGCAAAGCTACTGGTTCCTTTCGAATTGGGGTCCTATGATCATGTCTTACTCCTCTTTCTCATTCATGGAGCTTGCTGCTTTAGTCTAGCAAATTATACTAAAAAGAAAAGAGAGGCCATGGGACACATTTGTTTTTATCACAGCTAAGCCAAGTTACAATAAATTGAATGCTTTTGCCAATTGAGACCTAACTTAATTTAACCTTGCATGTCGCAATAATTGCTATTACATGTTTTAATGTTTTAGCGTGTACATTTGTAGAATGCGAGCTATCATGCTGCACTTGTCCTTGCCAGTGATGAGGAATGAAAGCTCTGAAACATCATGTCTCGTCCTCAAAAATTGTAGTACAGTGGTAAATTGGAATGTCAAACCAAGTTTTACATGTGTTAATGGTCCAGCTTCAAAGCAAGGTATAAACTCTGCACCTTTTCATGGAAAGAGGTATGTTTTGAGGTTTGATTTGCTAAATGCAAGCATTTATTTATATGAAGATCATTTAGTACTAGTGAAACTTTCTCAAGAATTGTTCTCATGATCATGAATGGTGGAACAAAAAGAATGACATTGCTTTACTGATTCTATATACTTTTTCATATATATATATATATATATATTATTTTATTTTGCTTGTTGCCATTTCCTGTCCTGGAATTCTTGTTGACTGTTGAGTATGTTTCCTACATTTAGTTATAGCCTTTTCATGTTATACCCCAAACTTGAAGCCTGTCCACATAACAAATACTCTTTTAGTTCCGCAAAAATATTCTCATGTTTACCTTTTGAAGTCAATTTATGAAATCCTACAGTCAAAATATGATATGAACTCACCTGATTTTAATTAACCCAATAGTTATTATTGTAAACTATCTAAAAAGTTACACTAATTACAAATTTGTTGTATTTGAAGCTTACATGAATCACATCAATTTTAAATTTTAGGATTTTTTTGTTGATTTAAAAAAAATTCAAAATTAGGACTCTTCTTGTGGAAGAGAGGAAGTAATTCTTGAACTAGTCATTCACAAGGTGGGAATTCACTAGTTAAACTTAATCAATTATTATTATTTTCTTAAAATATTATGTTAAACCATTTTTGCTGTCAAATATTCGGAAATAGGCTTGCTTCTTATAGTGAAATAACATGGAACAGATTCTTGATAGTTATTTTGCAATTTCTAATCAACTAAGAGGAAAAGTTTCTAATCAACTAAGAGGACCAAATAATCCTCCTGTTATATGCAAAATTATGGTGGGCATAGTTGTCAAATCCTGAATCGAAGACCCCATATCGTGTTTCATGTATCGTTTCGTACGATATGGAAACAAAATAAAAAATGTGGTAATATATTTTTAAACATATAAAACACACAATAAACAATCAAAGCTTGACTATACAGAAAAGTAGTAGCCAAAATACTCTAAATTGATTTATTAGATATTATTTTAGTAATCTTTATAGAGTAACAAGAGAAAATAAAAATTCAGATTCACCTTTTATTTATAAAACAAAAGAGAATAATTCAAATTAACAATTGAAGATTCATGTATCTGCTTATTATAGAAAGTGACGCGAGAAAAATAGAGCGACATTCTGAAGAAGATATGAAACTCTAAAAAGTGTGCAAAGGCTCATCAAGCGATATATAATATGTTTGTATACTAAAAAACCTTTTCATTTCAAATGGTAGAAGACTTAAAAGTTTTATGTTTACTCTTTTGGTTCTACATAAAAACTTTTGAATTGGATTTACATAAAAACTTTTTTAAGTCGGTTGTTAACTTTAAAAAGTATCATGCATTGTATCGTTTTGTAAGAATTGTATCGAATCGTAGGATACAATGTCATTTTCAATTCACCATGCGATACATATCGAATTGTCTGCGTATCGTACGATACGATATCGTACGATACGATATCGCGTATCGTAAGATTCTAACAACTATGATGGTGGACAACCTTTCAAGTTGAGGGTTTGATAAAGTAATTATATTGGATCCTTGAAATTGAAGGTTTGATTTTATATATTCTTACAAAGTGTGCATGAAAGAAAAATGAAAATGATACTAAATGGAGCATCTAAAAGGATAAAATAAAAGGTTGAAAATTAAGGTAAACTATAAATTTGTTTTGAAATATGGCTAATTTTTTTATAATATATATCCATTTAGTTGAAGCAATGGAGGACCTAGGATTTTTCGGATAGTGGGGTCACTCACAATTGTCATAGAAAAATTAGATGCAAACAATATTAAAACTAACCGTCATTTTTAAATCCCTTAATATATATTTTTTTTATTGTTTTTGGCCACATCTATTGTTACCTTCTTGCTAATGCAATGCAACTTATTATAGAAAACAATTTAGGGAATATGTTGTAAACTATGTGGAATGAAATGTATAACTATTTGTGTTTCGCATCATAAAAGAACTTCAAATGACTAACATACTTGGTGAAATTTATTATGTAACACTAACATCATAGTGCAAATTATGTTTGCTCATCAGAAAGAAACAACCAAAATTTTCAATCTTACGTATGATATTTAAGTAAATGGAAAAGAAACATAAACTCAAAATTTTCAAATAACTCAATAAGTGCGCTTTCGATTCCTCTATAAAAATTATATTAATTAAATATTATCTATACTCAAACAAATAATATTTTCATTCTACAAGAAGATTTTTTTTTTTAATTTTATTTAAACTCAATTGATATCTTAATATTTAGAATTGATGTGATTCATGAAGAATTTATTAATATACCATTCATTTCAAAACTAGAGGTACATTTTTCTTAGCTCGCTCCAAAAATAGAAAAATATATATTTATATTATATGATTATATAATGACTTGATATCTTAATTTGCCATTACCTTTTTTCACTATTATTTTTTAAAATTTATAATACTTTTCCAATATTTGATTAATTTGCATTTATAATAGTTATATTAACTAAATTGAACATATAATTTTTGAATTTTAGGAGTTTCACACATTCACTACACAAAATAACAAAATTAGACAAATGGAAATTTTTGTGTGGAAGATAGTGTTTAGATTTAACATTGGACAAGGATGTTCTTAATTTACTAAATTAAAAAAATAAAAAACAAATTGTGGGGTCACAGGGTTCTCAAAGAACCCGATATCGTCCACGAATTTCATTTTAGTACGAAACATTTCAAAACATGGTACACTTCATTGCGAAACATTAAATTTGGTGATCCAATTATTTGTTCTTCCTATTTACTTAAAACTTCTTTTACACAAGCATAATTGCAGCTTTGTTTTGTGATTTATAAATTAGGGGCATCATCTTATATAGCCCTTGGGTCATACACAACCAATGGCTAGGATCAAATATACTGGAGGAGTCATTTATAAATTAGGGGCATCATCTTATGTAGCCCTTGGGTCATACACAACCAATCGCTAGGATCAAATATAATGGAGGATTAGTTGACTATCTAGTATCATCCTCTAAAATTCTAAAATATTATCAAGCGTAATAATTATATGGGTAAATCTAGAACACTTAATTAAAAGCGTACAAGAAAATGAAATGTTAACTAGTGTAGCCAAATTAGCACCTTATGAGCGTTCAGTAAGCGATACATGGCGTAGCCCTCCTTGATAATGCCTACATTGTGATGTTACACTTAACAACTCAACCCGTTTTAATTATATCTCAACTAGTTATATCTATATATCATTTAAGAAATCTATCCGCAGCATTACCAACTTTCGGAAACGTACTTCATAGCAACTAAACAATTCAAATAAACCTACCCCTGTCATACACAGCAACACGCAAACTAATGTTTTTCTTCCCGTTTTCATTTCACGTACTGTATGAGACCACAATGTTAGTAGCATTGAGTTGAACTGTGGAAGCACATATGCATCTATTGTGAGAGATTCAACATTATAATTACTTTGTAAAACCTAAAAAGTTTATTTATTTTTTTCATAAAAATTTGCGGATATAAAAATTCTTGATTAATAATGGTGACCTAATCTATTTTGTTGGCACAGAACAAATATTAATTTCTATTTGAAACTTAGCATGGCTTCTTTGAAACTAAAAGAAACTCGTGCCTTTTTGTTAAATTAAAATTGGCTTAAATGTAGATGAGGTTGTTATGCAGTTCTAACAAATTGTCTTTATTGGTTTATTCTGTCGTTTTATGGCATCATCTCAATCACATTAATGATAAATATTGTAATAAAGTAAGTGAGTCTCCTGGTTTATCTTTTATTTGGTGATTTAATTATTCATGAACCATTAGAACATGCTACAACTCAAAAATTATAACTTTACCAGTTGATTAAATTTTCTTAATTTATAGAGGGTTAACTGATAGAAATTAACTCTATGAATCTGTTGCATTGCTATGTTTTTGTAGAATATTTAGCTTTATGTTAGATCCATAATCCTGTTAACCATTACATTGCTATTACTTTTTTAAGACTTTTGTAATAATTAATTTGATTTCAACCACGGGCCACCCCTTTGGCTTAACCTGATTCTATCTTATTTTGGTTGGTGAACAAGCCTCACTGACAAGCTGCCACTTTTTACAATATGCAGATAACCAAATTTTATTTTAACCTCTCAAATCATCCGAAAATATATTTATGTGTTCATAAATTTGACTCCAAATGGTAGAGTTTTCAAGTAGTGTCGATAATGTGGTTTCCTGTTTGAATATGCCTCTGTCGTGTGCACGTTGAAACAGTTCTTGGACGAGAAGACACGGTTGGATTATAGCTTTTGCTCTAGACACAGGTGGCATTTCTGGTAACGGTGGCCAAGACAGTGTCAACGGTGATGGCCCTGGTCTCGGTCAGACTCGGTTGGGTAGGCTGGTGAGTGCAGGCGGGCGGCAATTATTGGCAAAGTTGAATTCGACCAGAAAGAACTTCCCCATGAAGATATTTCTCCTCCTCCTTGGTTTCTACACGGCAAATGCACTAGCTACAATTCTTGGGCAGACTGGAGATTGGGACGTACTGGTTGCAGGCATTGTCGTTGCTGCCATCGAGGGGATTGGTATGCTTATGTATAGAAAGCCCTCCTCTATGTCTATTGGGAGGCTGCAATCGCTGGTGGTGATGATAAACTACTGGAAGGCTGGTGTTTGTTTAGGCCTCTTTGTAGATGCTTTCAAGTTAGGCAGTTAATGTTCTTTAAACTCTAACAATCTGTTGTTTGTCCTGGAATTAGTGGGTTCTGTGCACTTATTTCTCATTGTAGCGCCAATCGTGTTTATGTAATTTCTAAAGAAGTGCAGACTATAGTATGGGAACAGTTTCTCAAATGTATTTTAGTAACAATTGTTTTTAATGTAGTATAATAAAGAAAGTACATAAGTTTCTTCTTGTCAACAAAAGGCTCTTTGTTTTCTACATCTTTGTTTCCATATGGCCAGCCAGCCGACTTCCCAGCTACGGTGCGACCTTTTTTACAAAGCTTCGTTCTTCTTCTGGTTATGGAACGCTTAAAATGATCATTTCTGCAACCTATTTTTCCCAGGCTACAGAGGCAAGACCATCACAGATGCACAACAAACAATGTTACAGATGCTAGGCCCCTTGCAGTTGCTGTTGCTGAACAGTGTTTGGTACTGAAGTAATGAACTAAGAGTTCTAATGACAAAGCAAGTTTAATAATCATTATGTTATGTTTAGATTGAAAGAATGAAATTGGTGAAAGAATAGAATAGAGAAGAGAATTAAATGGCGGAATGATTCATTCTATTCTATTCTAGCTATAATGAGTCATTTTATACACTCTCCAACAAATAAAATTCACAAATTTAGCAGTAATATGAATCATTTATTTCATTCCATAAAACAATCAAACACAATTTTTAGTTTTATTTTTATATGAATGAGTTATTCCATTTTTACCTTCATTTCTGCAATCCAATCGTAGCATTAGAGTTTAGGAACCGTGTCAAATTAGGCTCCATATAACATTATAATCTTGAAAGGGTTGTTTTTTAAAAAAATAAAATTTGGGGTAATGGCAAAAGTATCCCCTAAAGTTGGCAAGTTCTTCGATTTTAACCTATAAATTTGAATATAGATAATTAATACCCCGGTGAATTTTTAAAAGACAATGTTATTCCTTTTTCACCGGTCCAACTATTTTACTATCACAGATAGCCACGTGTCAATATTATATAACTTCAAGACAAATTGAGTACTGAAATGATTTTTTAATTAAAAAAAAAATATGTGTATGAATTAAAACAAACTAAAAATATTAGGAAACATTTTAAAGATATTTGAGTTAACAGCAGATTAACAAAAAAACAAAAAATATTAGCCATAAAAATCATACCTAAATTAATAAAACATTTGGGTCTATCTAACCCCCGATTCTTCATACAACACAAACAATCACACCCATCATGGCTGCCAACACTCAACGCCACTACCACCAACCCCTGCTAACTCGAAACCAACACCAACAACTTACCCGCACAAGTTCATCACAAACAACGTTACCGTATCGTTAAACTTCCAAAATCACCTATCCCAAAGCTTTGCTGCCCAAAAAAGACAATCAAACATCGCATGACCAATTGAAGATCCATTTATTGAAAGATAATTCATTCAAAGACAATTCATACGTAACGGCCAAGATTGCGATAGTGAACCAAGATTTGGGGTTGTATTTTATTGCAGATAAACTGGTGGAAAATTTAAATAAGAACATAACAAAAAAAAAAACAAGTGTCACTAATCATAGAGAGGACTATTTGAAAACTAGTCCATTTGTTTTAAAATTAGAAATATATTTTGATTTTCTAAAGTTATTACTCCCTCTCGTTCTTAAAAGAATGAACAAGATACAAATTATACACATATTAAAAAAAAAATTAAGTTGAGGAAAAAGAATAAAAAAATTTAAATTTATCTTTAGTGGTCCCACAAAATTATATAAAGTGATGATTACTTTTTTTTTTAAAACTAATAGATCTCACTAAATGACATTTACTTCACTTAATGTATTTTATGTCGGTCCTTTTGGAGGCAAAAAAAATTTGTACCTTCAATTTTTTTTAAGACATGAAAGACAACAAATGAGGGAATATGATTTTGTGTAAATATTGTAAACAATAAATACGATAATTAATAGTATTTTATAGTTAGTTTAAAACTGCTAAGTTGTCTGTGTTAAAACTCAACAATTTCATATTCATTTTTAGATTTAAATTTTTTTCTAATTGACTCTAAAAGGTTAAACTGTATATATAATTTTTAAATAAACATCAAAATTAAAGAAAATCTCACTGTAGTTGACACATTTTAATTCAAATTACTCCATTGAACTAATTAAAATTTTTAAATTTCATCATTCCGTTAATAAGATTTGACGTCTGTTAAATTGACTCAAATTCTTTCGGACAAAACTAAGGAAAATCTCACTATAGTTGACACGTTTTACTTATTACACCACTTTCAAAAATTAAAATTACCCCATTGAACTAATTAAAATTTTGAAATTACACCATTCTGTTAATAAGATTGGATGGACGTCTATTATTTATCTATATGACATCATGAAAAAAATAATAATATTAAAAGATAAATAACATGGCAAAAAAATAAAAAAGAGCTTAGAATAGTGATGTGAAGTTCAATGCAAATACTTTTTCTCTCATTATTCTCTCTCTACATAATCAAGAAACTGTTATAAAACTTTAGCAAAATATAGAAATATACTCTTATAATTGCTACATAAATTTAGAGAGAATAAGTAAGAGAGAAAGAGAGAGAAACATTCAGAGAAAATTCCTTCTTCTTTTCTTCACTATCATTGCCTTTATATAGGCGAGGCAGAGGAGTCACGGGAGGAATAAGTAAAGGAGGGGAAGAGCACGGATGCAATAGAAGAAAGGTTCCTTCCCGAGGAGGGAATCACATGCATTATAACACTTTTCCTGATTCCCTACGATAGAAGATTATGTCTCATTAAAAACCTTGTTAAGAAAACCTAGTGGAAAAAACTTAACGAAGGGAAAAAGAGTAAATATCTTTTACATAAATATCTTAATTGACTGTCTCGTTAAAACCTTGTCAGGAAAAACCCATTGGGATAAAAGCCGTGACTAAGAAAAAAGTCTGATCTTCCCCTCAAAAGGAATTCATTACTCCTTGATGAAATGTTGTCATAAGTCTTTCAGTCGACACATTTCGATCTTTTTCTGAAGTTTTGCAAACGTTTCATTTGGTAGCGACTTTGTGAATAAGTCGGCTAAATTATCACATGATCGAATTTGATGCACATCTATATCACCCTTCTTTTGTAGCTCATGTGTGAAGAAGAATTTAGGTGAAATGTGCTTTGTTCTATCTCCCTTGATGTATCCTCCTATTAGTTGAGCAATGCATGCAGTGTTATCCTCATACAGAATTGTAGGAATGTCTTTGATTGATGGTAATCCACATGATTGTTGAATATGTTGAATAATTGATCTCAACCAAACACACTCTCTGCTTGCTTCATGTATAACGAGAATCTCTAAGTGATTTGAAGATGTAGCTGTCATGGTTTTCTTTGTGGATTTCTAGGATATAGCTGTGTCACAATATGTAAATACATAACCTGTTTGTGATCTTCCATTGTGTGGATCGATAAATATCACGCATCGGCATATCGACCAATCATAACGTTGAATCTCTTGGATAAAATAAACCAAGATCTATACTTCCACGGAGGTATCTCAAAATGTGTTTGATCCCATCCCAATGTCTCTTAGTCGGAGAAGAACTGTATCTTGCTAATAAGTTGACAGTAAAAGTAATATCAGGTCGTGTAGAGTTTACAAGATACATAAGAGCACATATTACACTTAGGTATGGAACTTCAGGTCCAATAACTTCTTCCATTGCACTTAGGTATGGAACTTCAGGTTCAAGAACTTCTTCCTCACTTTCTAGAGGCCGAAATGGATCTTTATCAACTTCTAAAGATCGAACAACCATCGGGGTAATCATAGGATGAGCTTTATCCATATGAAAACGACTGAGAATCTTTTCAGCATATGTGGATTGATGAACAAAAATTCCAGATGCTAAATGCTCCACTTGTATTCCCAAACAGAATTTTGTCTTTCCAAGATCTTTCATTTTAAATTCATCTTTTAAATAAGTAGCAGTTCTTGTGAGTTCTTCAGGAGTACCTTCAAAATTCAAATCATCCACATATACAACAATAATGGAAAATCCACTTTGTGATATCTTAATAAAAACACATGGACATACATGATCATTTATATATCCATCTTTTATTAAATAATCACTAAGTCGATTATACTACGCATCTGACATTGCTTTTGACCCATACTGATGGCGTTGTAACTTGATTGAATATATGTGACTAGGCCTTTGTGATTCAGCCATTTTCAATCCTTCAGGGATTCTCATGTAAATATCACTATCAAGTGAGCCATATAGGTATGTTGTTACCACATCCGTTAGACGTGTTTCCAAATCATCCATGGTTGCCATACCTATCAGAAAGCGAAAAGTGACTCCATCCATTACGTACTGGAGAGTCTGTATCCTGATAATCAATACCAAGTTTTTGTGAAAACCCTTGAGCTACAAGTCGGCCTTTATATCTCATAATTTCATTTTTCTCATTTCGCTTTTGTACAAATACCCATTTATTTCCAACTAGAATTACACCCAGCGGTGTTTGGACTACTGGTCCAAATACTTCTCTTTTCAATAGAGATTGTAGCTCAGTTTGAATAGCATCTTTATATTTTGGCCAATCTTTTCTTTTCCGACATTCTTCCATGTTTTGTGATTCAGGATCCGTGTCAGGAATCAAAGTAATATCTTATGCTATAAAGAAAACAAATATATCGTCAATCATGACTTTGCTTCGATCTCATATTTTCTCAGCATGTACATAATTTATTGAGATCTCTTGGTGTTCATCTCTTATCCCTTTAGTGAGATTTTGAACCTCTTCTGGGGCTATTCACACTCTTAGAATAAGTGCTACTTCTGGAGATGTTTGTACCTCTTTTGGGGATATTCCTACTCTTGGAAAAAGTGCTACTTCTGGAGCAGATATTCCTTCTGGGATTCCCTTATTTGCTTTTTATTTTCGTGGTACAGTGTCTTTTGCACCAACCGGTCTTCCACGCTTCTGGCGTGGTTTAGATTCTTCTATTACCTTATTCGTCAATTCTCCAAGAATTGGTTTTTCAATAGGTATTTCTATGCTTGCTGGAGTACTCATTGCAGGTGTATGTGACTCTAGCATCATTAAATGCATCTGGCATTTGATTTGCAATATTGTTATAAATAAATAATTATTTGAACTTCAATTTCACATTGTCCTGTACGAGGATCAAGTGAATTTAATATTGATGCATTCCATGATATGTCAGAGGGTTTTTTATTTAAAACTTTCCTTCCTTCTAATGGTGGAAATACAAATTCATCAAAATGACAATCTACATAACATGCAGTAAAAACATCTCCAGTTAAAGGCTCAAGCTATCTGATAATAGAAGGAGAAAATTTATGAAGAGCTGTTGGTCTTACTCGAATGATGGTTGCAGCATGAAGAATTGCATGACCCCAAACTGAGGTAGGTAAGTTATCCCTTAACATTAATGGTCGTGCAATTAGTTGAAGTCTTTTATTAAAACCATGAAATATCGAAATGGGCCAGACAATGGTTGAATAGGTCCACAAATGTCTCCTTGAATTCTCTCTAGGAATTTTGAGGCTTCTTTATAAACTTTTACTAGTGATGGTCGAACAATTAATTTTTCTCGAAAACACGCAATGCAAGGAAATTCACTACTAGGAAAAACCTTCTTATTTTTGAGAGGATGACCAGTATAATTTTCAATAATATAACACATCATAGAAGTACTTGGATGACCGAGTCTTTCATGCCAAAGCATAAAGGATTTGGGATCTATGATTTTTGGAATCATAACATTATGAGACTCAATTGCTCTAATTTTAATAGAATATAATCCAGAAGAAATTGAATGAAGTTTTTCTAGGATATTCTGTTTTTCAAAAATAGTATAAGTGATAAGAAGATATTCATTAAAGATGGTCTGACACATATAAAAACCTAAATAAGAAAAGTTACATTTCATTTATAATTTTATTCATGAGAAACACATACCATGTATAGAATGAAAACTAATAATATTATACATGCAGGGTGTTTAATTAAAACAAAAATTAAACGTTGTCCCAAAAGATACTTTCAGAAGGTCCAGTAATATCAACAACCTTTTCCTCATTGTTGGTCATTAGTGGAACATCAACAATATCCAATTGATGATTAACAAAGTTTGTTTCTACCTCCATTACTTTGTTCTTTTGAGACTCCTAGAATAAATTAGCCAGATGCCTCGGCGTACGACAGGTACACATGACCAATGCCCTTTCATCCCACACCTAAAACAAACATCCGGTTTGTTTCTTTATCGATCTTTGCATTTTCTTTATTTTACCCAACCCGGACACTTACCCATACGGTGGCTGAATTGTCATGGTTACGGAATTTGTTGTTATGATGGCCTCGTTTATTCTTTCGTCCCCAAGACTTCTTATTATATAACCATCTATTTTAACGTTTATTCTGCTAGAATAACGTGCTGTTAATATCCGGCAATGGGGGTAGCACTCGTTGGTCGTACTTGATGGTTTTTCAACAAAAATTCGTTATTCTTTTCTGCAACAAGGAGGATAGACAATAAGTTACTGAATTTTGTGAACTTACTCTGTCTATATTGTTGCGACAGAATCATGTTGGTGGGATGAAAAGTAGAGAGCGTTTTCTCTAACATTTGGGTTTCAGAAACTGGATCTCGCGTAAAGCCAAAGTAGAGGTTATTCTATAAACATTGGAACTATATTAAAGTAATTGATTTGTAATCTTGTAGCCTTAGATTAAGCCATTCAAATTTGGCATTAGGAGAACAACCAATTTTGGTGGTCAAATCTTTCCTTCAGTTGTGTCCATAAAGACAAAGGATCTTTAACTGTTAAATACTCAGTCATTAATCCGTCATCAATATGGTGACGAAGAAAAAATTATGGCTTTTGCATTTTGTGCTTGAAGTAGTTGTATTTCTGATTGATGGTCTTTTCTAACTCATTTGCACTAAGGTGCGATTACGCATCAAGTGCCCAAGCCAAATAGTTATCTCGAGATATTTTCAAAATAGAAAAATCTATTTTTGCCAAGTTTGCCATCTATTCAGGTTAAAAACACAATTTTATTATTTATTAAAATAATAAATAATTGCATGTATGATATATAAAAAAAAACTAAGTCACGACCTCGGTGGAGATAAAATGCTAATATAAATAATATAAATATTCTTATATTTATGTTATTAGCATATTATCTCGATAAAAAAAGAATATGCAATCGTTAATGTATATACAAGTATTATAGTTCACAAAGAAATATATATATATATATATATATATATATATATACAAATCATCTTCAGGGTCACATGCGGTAGTTTGTATAGATGACTTATTCCAACGAGAATAATAAAGAATGGAATAACTAAAAAGAATTTCACCCGTAAATGCGGTAGTCGCGTGAGCAGGAGTTATTCCAACATAATAATAAAGAATAGAATAACATAAGAATTTCACCGTAAATGCGGTATTTTAGCATATCTGAGTTATTCCCATAATTTAATAAGAAATGAATACAAAGGATTATTCACCAGGTATATTGTATTTCACATATACAGGTTATTCTCACAATTTAATAAGAAATGAATACAAAGGATTATTCACTAGGTATATGGTATTTCACATATACAGGTTATTCCCACAATTTAATAAGCGGTAAAAAGGTTCCCACCAAGTCTTGTAAGATCAACAAGGATAGATGGTACCCCTTGTAAATTAAGAATTTAAAAATAGACAATAAAACATAAATATAACTTGACAGTTAATATAATAGGCGGAAAAGCTAGGCCAATTGAAAGAATAACATTATACTATTGGTGGCATAGCCAAACCGGTAGTATAATAATAAATTGCAAGAATTTAAAGGCAATTATAAGAATAAAATTATATTATTAGTGGCATAGACAAACTTGTAATATAATAATAAATTGCAAGAATTTAATTTTACCGTCTCAGTTGGTTAGAGCTTCGTGTTGATAACGTGTTATAAAACTTTAGCAAAGTATAGAAATATACTCTTATAATTGCTGCATAAATTTAGAGAGAATAAGTAAGAGAGAAAGAGAGAGAAACATTCAGAGAAAATTCCTTCTTCTTTTCTTCACTATCATTGCCTTTATATAGGCGAGGCAGAGGAGTCACGGGAGGAAGAAGTAAAGGAGGGGAAGAGCACGGATGCAATAGAAGAAAGGTTCCCTCCTGAGGAGGGAATCACATGCATTATAACAGAAACCACCTTAAGCTACAATAAGCGACCACTCCGTCAACACCAATATAGCAATAATTGAACTAACTAATTTAACAGAACCTTCAATTCATAAACATAACATCTCATGTACTCTAAAGTGAAAACATTAGTTAAAATTTATAAACTAATCGGAATTATCCCATAGATTTTTGCTTTAGATTTATGAAATTAATGATGTTATTTGGCCAAATTAAATATACTCAAATTTAATTCTTTTTCTTAATATTTAATTTGTTCAAAATATGTCGTTAATTTGATAATTATTATACAATTTGAATGTATATACACCACCATTTTCATTGACAGATGCAGAGGAGGGGTTTAGAACCCTAACTGCTACAATATGTATATTTTCTTCTTCATTTTTCCAATTTTCTCTACTCATCCTTTTCCATCCACCTTTTACAATCACAACTTCTACAACCCTGTAGTCTCTATCAAAGTCCCAATTATATATATTTACCAAAACATAGGCCCATTGTAAGACCCCGAATTTTATGAAATGAAGGTATTCAATTTTCTTATAATTATTATGTTATATAGTAAATGGTTAAATTGATAAAGGTTAAAGTTAAGGGTGATATTTGAAAATTTTGCAAAGTATGCAAGTTGTTATAAAATATTCGTTGTGTCGGGGAATATTCGATTGGTGGAGGGGGAATATTAGTTTTAACGAGAGAATATTTGTATGACGATTACAATCATTAGTGGACCCCTAGCGGAAGTATTGTCGTATTTAGAAAATGGCGTAATTATCATTTTATAAAAATAACTACGAAAGTGTTCCGATTAAAGCTGTTGAACTACCCGATTGGTAAAAGTATAATAATCTGGCGTGGTTGCGTAGTAGTAGCACAGTATTGATTATTAATGTTTACGTAAGAAGTCACTCTGTTATACTCAATTATTGCTACAGTAATTGTTGCATCATATATCTCATATTATTGATTCAATTATTATCACAATATCATCTGTATAATATTTTATATTATTAAATCAATAATTGAGATGACAAAGTTATTCATATTATTATTTGTAATATTAATGATGTCTAGAAGTTACATCAAGGAGAGGTTTGGTCACTAATTCATGCGCATGATAAGGAGAAATCCTTATCGAAAAGCCCCTCTTTCACAGGAGCGACTGGTTGTTAAATAATGTGAGTTATAATATTAATGATGAATAAGTTCGTGTTAATTAAAGATGAAATTGATAGTTCTATTGTGTTAGAATTATTAGTATTAGTGGAAATCAACATTTATTTCGATAATAATTGATGTTTAAAGGTTATATTGACCAATCGGGTAATTAATCGGATAAATGAGCAATTAATTGCTATTAATTCACATGATTATAATTATTTGTTCACATGTGTGTACTATTGATTCACATGCATGTACTATTAGGGAGGTGGTGCAAGATTGATAATACTTGCATGACTAAATTAAAATTGAGGTATAGATGAAGGTCTTATCTTTGAAATTATTTTTTCACATGTATAGAACTATTGAGTCACATAATTGTACTATTGATTCACATGATATACTATTAGGGGAGGTGGTGCAAGTTTGATAATATATACTTGCAGGACTAAATTAAAATTGAAGGAAAAGATGAAGGTATTGTACTATAATATTTCGAGCCCCAAAACGAGCAATTATCGAAACTATATTTTCCTATAAATAGAAACTTATTCTTCCTTCATTCTCACCAATTCACTAAGACTCACAAGAGCAATTATAGAGAGAGAAGCTATAAAGAGAAAGAAGAAGAGAAGTCTGCTACTTTACTATTCCAGTATCCAATCTTCTTCTGAGGTAAAGGGTATTATTTATTTCATATTTTGAAGAGATATTATTTTTAATATTCGTATGAATATTATTTTCGTTCAATATTCATAAAGAATATTATCTTCGTTCAATATTCGTAGGAATATTATCTTCGTTAAATATTCATTGGAATATTATTTTAGATTCGATAGTTGTAAGGGATGTTATTTTTGTTGATATTCGCTTGAAATAATATTTTTTCCATACTACTGTAGTATGTAAGTAATATTATTTCGTTTCAGATTTTGAATTCTATACTCATTTTGTTGAAGTTTTGGCTTCTATACTCCATGAAATTAGTAGAATATCCTTGATATTTGCGCTTCATCCAGTATCTTTTCATGAAAATATTATTCTGAGCTTTCTTGATAATTATTGATCTTTTAATGACAGAGTACTATTCACGAGTCACTATTCACGGGTTATTATTCACTCGATTACTATTCACTCAAATATTATTCACTCGAGTATTCGGGGCACTTTTTATAGCGGAGTACTATTCACGGGTTATTATTCACCCAATTACTATTCACCCGAATATTATTCACTCGAGTATTTGGGGTACTTTTCATGCCGGGGTACTATTCACGAGGTACTATTCACGAAGTACTATTCATAGGGTACTATTCACGGGGTACAATTTACCCAAAAAATATATTTCTTTTATGTCCAAATTATTTTTGGTACATGAATATTATTCTTGAATTTTACTCCACAAAGTAGTATCATGTTGACAATTTGGATATTTTTAAAGTCTGGATAAATTTAAAGTCTTTAATATTTATCCTTGATTTTGTTTGATTTGATTTCGTTTGATTATTGCTTATATCATTGTCATCATCCTCATGCTTATATTGTGATGAAAGTCATCTTTGGCTTACATGCATAGATGGACTTTTGATTGATATGATTATAAATGAGGATCGTTAGAGTATAATCATGACGTAATGTTATAAATGATGTGGTAAAAGTCCTCATTGGCCCGTAGTGCATTGATGGACAGTTGTTGGTATGATTATGACCAGGGACTATTCGGTATAATCATGACCATTGGTGATTACATAAATATCCTTGGCCCGTAGTGCAAGAATGATTCGATGATGTGGTTTATTTATTAAGCTGAGTCTCAGCGATAAATTTGATGAAAAACTTTTTAAATCATAGAAGATAGTAGATATCATGTTCTACTTGACTCTTCTAATGGATTGCTTGTTCCGCTGCAGTTGTTGATCTAAAACTTGTTGTCTATTATATTCTATCAGTTGTTATATGATAAGTGGATTTTATATACGCGAATCAGTGTCCATTTCATGCTTATTTGTTGCTAATTTATTGTGATCATGTTCATTTTTACTTGTTTTATGTTATTTCATGTGTAGGATGGTTGTTGTGGTATTT
Organism: Panax quinquefolius; assembly: GCA_020205615.1. Taxonomy (NCBI): domain Eukaryota; kingdom Viridiplantae; phylum Streptophyta; class Magnoliopsida; order Apiales; family Araliaceae; genus Panax; species Panax quinquefolius. Next base: position 17,248,745 of record CM035159.1, read on the forward strand.
AAAGTATATTTGGAGTCAATTGGGATAATTTGGAGTCAATTAGAGCAAAATTAGAAGAAGCCATGAAGTTCAACAAATCAGTTAGCAGAATAGAGGCCAGCAAGGCAGTAAGCTTGATTATTATCTTTACATACCCCGTAGAAGTGGGGGTCTTCATCAGCAGTTAGCAGAAAGGTAGCCTGCCGGGGTAGGCTTGTTTTACTCATGAACCCCCTCTGGGGCGAGGGGAGTGTCGAATTTTGCAGTCTTTTGTTAAGTTTAAAACTCTTCTTGGGCATGGATTATAGCTTATTGTATGGCAATGGAAATCTAGAGAGATGGAATTTTGGCTGGGACTTGTGTGTTGGATATCTACTACTCTATTAACAACAAATTCAATAAGATACAAGACATCATTATGAAGATCAATCTCAGTTTTTCTTAGCAAGCTTTGGAGGAGTATTTCGAGGAGATTTTTAAGACGATTGCAATTCTAGGCTACGAGAAGGGTGTTTTTCAATATTCTTCTTCTTAGGCTATTATTTGTAATTGAAATAATGATTTCAATGATTTATTCAGTGTTTATTTCGTTTATGATGAACTAATTCACTTTTTAGGCTTATGATGGATCTTTGAGTGAATCGATGATTTTGTAAACTTTAAGTTCCATTTCAATAATCTATTTCTAGTTTATCTATATTAATTTGAGCTTGAATTTATGAATTGCCTGATCAACAATTCTTTGTGGATTTGTATGGAATCGAGAGAGGATATTCAAATCTAGACTTAGTTAATATAACATGTGTTCATGAATTTTGTGAATAGCGGAATCTTGATGAATGTTAAGGTAGAGATATACTTGACATCGCATGTAATCGGATAGAGAACTTAATCTTAAACCTTCTTTAATTGTAATTCACATAGAGATATAGTGGATTAGTTAATTAAGGTGTTTAACTTGTTTCTATCTTAATTGTGGATTTAAGTTAATACGGTATTAGTGCATCGAGAGGTGGCTAATACTACATTTGTGTTCTTGATTAATAAACTGGGATAATGAATTGAATTGGAATAAAGGTGTTAAAATCAGTGTGAAGCTTAAGGTGAAATCGTAAGTCTAATTCTCCATTAATTGTTTGAAATTCCAGATTTTGATATTTGTGATTGTTTTGTGGTAGTTCAATTATTATTTTATTTAGAATCTTTAAATATTATCATTGAGTTGAATAGTTTAATAAAATTAGGATTAATAGGAAATTGGTAATTGTAAGTTAAGATTATTGCTAGTTGATCTCTATGGGAACGATACTCTACTCATCACTTTATTACTTGTTGACCATGTATACTTGCGTGTATTGCGTATAGAGATTTTACCCAGCATTATACTGTTGAAGGTTAAGGATAATTTATTCTGCATTATCTTAGTCATAATATTTCTTACTGGGCTAGTTGAGCTCATCCTTTTCTTTCATTGTTCTCTTCAAGAAATGAGAATATAGCTGGGACAAGTCGGGAAATGATGTGATGGTCCAAGATAAGTGGCTTTAGTAGTCCTCACTATTCTGTGAAATAGTATGATAATAATTGTAATGAGGACTTCCTTGAGTGTGGATATTGTCTAGAAGACAATATTCGTTTTAAAAACTCAACTATGTTTTGTCGTATTTTTACACGACAGTTGTATTAAAGAAGTTTGTATTTGATTTCTGTACCATGTATTTGGCGACTCAAGATGGGTGATGTATACCTATTTTGGGGGCATCACAGTTGGTATCAAAGCTTAGGGATATGATCCCTGGCTGAGATGTGAGACAAGAACTAGGAGGGGGAGACGGGGAATTCCTTCGCTAGCATGACCTACCTAAGTTTATTTGGTATTTAATTGGTCGGTCAGAGTATAGGGATAATATGTGACATGTTAATTAACCCTTATTTTCATGATGGTGTTTGAGAATGACATACGAAAATGTTGAGATAAGCAATGAAGCACATGAGACCGTTGAGTCACCGATGATGATCAATACCGGGAAAATGTGCATCGAGAAGACAATAATCCTCGGGTAAAAACAACCACCGTCGGATGATGAATGATGGGATGTTCGAGAGCTTTTATGCAATTCATGCAACATCGAGAGAGAGACTCTGTTCAAAATGAGGTGGAATCTTTGGCAACTTTCGGATGGTCAACGCTAAGTAGTTCAAGGAGCTGGGGCCAATGGGAGTTTTTGGGAAAGCGAGAACCACTTAAGGCGGAGGCGTAGATAAAGCGAGATCACCAAGATATTTGATGTCTTGGAATGCTCGGAGGAGCAAAGGTTCCTTCGCCACCTTTATATTTGCGTGAAGAGGCGGATTATTGGTGGGAATCGTAAAGCGTACCCGACTGATGCACTTAAGATGTCTTGGGAGAAGTTCAAGAGGCATTCAATGACAAGTACTTTCCGAAAGTATTCGTCACATGAAGGAGGTGGAATTCATCAAGTTGGAGCAAAATAATATGGCCGTGTCATGATACGAGGCTAAGTTTTTCGAGTTGTCGGTTCAGCATCCCATTTGGTTGATAATGAGGAGGCGAATGACGCGAATGTTTCTAAGAGGTTTGAAACCCGATATCGTCGATACCTCATTTCTCACAAAATTTGTTTATATTCGGATGTTGTGAATAGGGCTCGATTATTGGGCGTGATAATGAGTAAGCACAACCAAAAAGCGGCGACCAACAACACGATAATAATCAATGCGGTTGGCAACAACCATCGGAACAATGATAACCATCGTGGGGAAATTATTATGCCAAGAATGGTAACCACTTGGTGGTAATCATGGCCAAGACAATAGAAGTGGAAAATTCAAGAAGAGAAGATTTAACGATGATGGGAAGGCGTCGGCGGACCAACACCAACACCTACAAATTCTAGGGGGAGAGAACGACCGCCGATTAGATGCTACTCTGGATCACGGAGAGAGAGGACACATAAGTCCAAAGCTATTCACTGACCTTCAAGGTATGTTTTAGTTGTGGAAAAAAGGCGGTCACATAGCTCGATTTTTGTCTATGTAATAAATCAAGTCCAGCTGGGACGGTGGCACCAAAGGCGGATATGGACAAAACAAAGTCGGTGGTTTCAAGAAGAGTATTTTTCGTGACTTCTTAAAAAGTGAGTAACCCGAACGAAGTTAGCACGGGTTAGTTAATTATAAATTCTTGTGAAGTCTATACTGTGACGCCCCCAAAATTTGGTATACGTCACCCATCTTGGGTCGCCACTTACATGGTACATAAATTCAAATACAACTTACTAATATAAGCTGTAGGTGTACAATAATACGACATAAAGCGTAGAGTTTGAATACAAATATTGTCTACTAGATATTATACAAACTCAAAAGGAGTCCTCATTACAACTATTATCACACTATTTCACGAATAGTGAGGACTACTAATGCTATCCTCCGGACCATTACTCCATTCCCCGCTTCGTCCCGACTATGTTCTCATTTCACGAAGAGAACAGTGAAAGAAAAGGTGAGCTCAACTAGCCCAAGAAGAAATATTATGACTAAGATAATGCGAGAATAAATTATCATTAGCTTTCAACGATGTTAAGCGATAAAATACAATGATAACCAGCAGGTTTAAGCTGCTGCGGAATAAACAATCCATTAAAAGAGTCAAGTAGAGAATAAAGTCTACTATCTTTTAGGTTTTAAAAGGTTTTCATCAATTTTTATATTTGAAATAAATAAACCACCACATTTAATCATCCATGTACCACGGTCGAGGATTTTCATCAAATTATCAATGGTCATGACTATCTACCGAATCACCCTCGGTCATAATCATACCAAAATTGTCCATCAACTTTGCATTACAGGCGGCCGAGGACTTTTGTCACATCATTTATATCAAGTCATGATTATCTTAAGAATGATCCACGGTCATAATCATACTAAGTTCATCTATGCGTAAGCTAAAGATAACATAATATAACATGAGGATGATGACAATGACATAATAATTCAATAAAACAAGTTCAAGAATTATTTAATCCATGAATTATTAACGTCCTTATTGTCGACGTGATCTTGTTTAAAGTAGAGGTAAAATTCAAGAATGATCGGAAGAATATTTCCATGAAAAGATCTTGGATGAAACGCAAATATCGAAGGATATTCTACTAATTTCATGGAGTATAGAAGTCAAAGTTTTAACTTATTTGGGTATAATAAAGAATGGAATAACAAAAAGAAATCACCGTGCATGCGTTATTTAGCATAGGCGAGTTATTCAGCGAATAATAATAACGGAACCGGTCGGTGAAATTCACCGCAAGCGGGATGTTCAATGAGAATAATAAAGATGGAACCGGTCCGGTGTAATGGAACAGGATAGGATATTTCAGCGGAGAATGATAAAAAGGCGGAACGGAGTCCGGAATAATAAAATGAACCGAGCGGATGTTAGAAAAGCAGAATAATAAAATAGCGGAACCGGTCAGTATTGTAAACAACGATACGAGGATGTTCAGCAGAATAATAGAAGAACACAGGTCACAATGAGAATAATAGAACCTGATGTAATGTAAATTAGCGGCGTATATCTGGAGTTATTCCAGCAGAATAATAAGCGATGGAATAACATAAAGGATTTCATAAAGTATAGGGTATATACTGCGTATCACGAGTTATGTATAGGGTATGCCACTTTTACGGAGGTTATTCCAGCAGGAATAATAGTGAATGGAATAACGAAGTTCTCTTGAAGAAGAAGAATAACACCCTTCTAGTAAAAAATGAATATAGAAGTAGTGAAGTAGCGAAACTCTTCTTCTTTCTATAATTTTCTCTCTATAAGCTTCTCTCTATAATTTCTCTACAGAGTTTCAATGAATTAAGTAAAGAAAATAATGAAGGAATGAGCTTATTTATAGGAAAATGGAATGCATAGTAACTAATCCATGAGCGGTCCAGTTGATTTACTTTTAATCGGCCATCCATATTTAAAGAAAAATCTTTTAAATAAAATATAATATATTCTATTTATATAAAAACATTTTACTATGCAAACACTATCAATACTATGCAAAACACTATGCAAAACACTATGCATAATAAAATATAATATATTCTATTTATAGAATAACTTTAATAAAGTATTCTATTTTATATTAAAAGATGTTTCACATTTTATTTAGATTAATAATCTGAATAAAACAAAAGCGTCATTATCATTATAATAATTCGTATTATTAATCGTGATAATGGAATCAATGAGTGACCTAACATAAGCGCATCGATAATCGATGCTGGTGTATGCTACTATACACGACCATGCGTATTCTTTGCTTTTTTACTCTTAAAGGTAGTTCAGCGGTAACCGCAATAAATAACCGTTATTTGATAAAATCAATTTTTGTAAACTTTCTCGGTCAAATGATAATTACATTATAATTGGGATCCATCCACCGATGATTGGTAGTTATACGAATATTTCCTGCTAAACAGAATATTCCTGAGCTAATCGAATATAATATAACCACTTGCATACTTTGCAAAATTTATAAATACTACCACAACTATAATATTATCTTAAATTCACACCATAATATTAAAAAAATTATTTCAACAAAATTTAAATCTTTATTGATAAAATCACGGGGTCTCACAATCTCCCCCCTTATGGAATTTAAGCCCTCGAAATTAGGGTGCGTATACGATATGATAAAGAGATCACGGATACCTTGAATACCTTTATCGTTTAAAAATATTAAATTCATCTTTGAAATCGCTTAAAGCTATTCATTAACAATTCATCTTTTGCACTTCTGGGCTAAAGATATACTGTTTGTAAAACCAATAATGCTAAAGCCGCAACTTAATAGTATCACGACCACGAATTATCCATGCACCGGGGCGAGGATATCGTGTGTTTTCAATCTGATTATGATTATGCTTAGAACAATCCACAGTCGTAATCATACCAAGTCCATCTATATGATACGTAAAACCACGGATGACTTTGAACGCATCCATGAATTAATATTTCATTCTTTGAGACTCGGCTCAATAATTAATCCACATCGTCGAATCATCCACCTTTACCAATGTGGTAAGGATATTCATTAGTATCGCGACCAAAATTATCCATGCACTACGACCGAAGATAATTGTGTATTCATTTCTGATTATGATTATACAGAAAAATCCACGGTCATAATCATACCAAGTCCATCTATGCCACGTAAAGCCAGATGACTTTGAACACATCCATGAATTAATATTTCATTCTTTGAGACTCGACTCGATAATTAATCCACATCGATCGAATCATCCACACTTGCTTCTAAATTAAGGATATTCATTAGTATCGCGACCCAAATTATCCATGCACTACGACCAAAAGATAATTGTGTTTTCAATTCTGGTTATGATTATACAGAAAATCCTGGTCATAATCATACCAAGTCCATCTATGCTTTCTACGTGCCACGAGATGACTTTCGGCGTAATATAAACGTGAGGATAATGATATAAAGAATCAATCGAATAAGATAAAGGATAAATATTAAACATTTATAATATAATTTATCCGAGATTCAAGAATATCCCCATGTTATCAATCACTTAATAATCTTATAATCTAATATCATTAATATTATAACAATATTTTAATCACTTCTTAAATTTATAAACAATTTATCTCAATTGTTTACGCTTTACCATATAATGCATTTCATCATTCAAAAATGCCATACTCATAAAATATCATCACCAATTATCAAATCCCTCATCAAAAAAATATGCATATACTACATATAGGATTTTCTAGCCATAAAATCCTATTTTTCAACTTTATTACTTCACATAACATATTTAACTCATATGTTCAGTAACTAAACTATTTTCATGAAAAATACCAAATCAGTCCCAAAATATTTCTTTTCTGGGATTTAGCATAATATAGTCCCATAATGAAAATATATTTTCTCGGAATTTTAAAATTCATTTACTATTTTTTAAAATCAATTTCTAATTAATTCCTTAAGAAATTAGCTACCTCAAGTTTAACTCCAAAAATTCCCAAATCTTGACATGACCTTACCCATGTTAACGTGAGCTTCGGTTTAAATTTCATGGTCATCGGAGTTATAGAACTCGGTTATATAGCGTTTAAAAAGGAAAAACCTAAATATTGAAATAGTCATAACTTGCTCATTTTAAGTCGAATGAGCTCATTTTTGGACAGGAGATACTTTATACCATATACCTTCATGTCCCAAAAAGGCCAAATTTTTCTCATAATTTAAGTGGCCGAAACAGCCCCTTAAAGTTTCTGGGCAGTAGCATTTTCGAAATTTACAGCTTTGGCCTCCTTTGCTAAAATCAGTCCACACAAAATCTACAACACCTTTTCCAGTAATTCCACTTGGATTAGTTAGGTAACTCATAGATCTAACTCTAGGACTTGACCACATTCAAAAATTCAAAATATAATAAGAGATATGGTCAATTGAATTTCATATTACGTTTTTCACTAAAATCGATTTTCAACTCTTTGTGATTTCTAAGAAACTTTCATGTTTTTACATACTAAACAACATAACTCATCATAAAACTTACTAATACCACGAATACCATGATTTTCATTATTCCAATGCTTTTATTATGACTTTCATCATAAACCACGTAACTATTCATTTAGTTGAAGAAATATTTGAGGTTTAAGAAATGGGTTTTATGTCTTTGGGGTCATCTAAAATTCGATTTCACGCCTAGGGTAGGCTAGGAAATCTTCAAGAATACGTCAAGAAATTTATTAATGATAGAAATATCATTCAAAGCATTACTCTTATCCAAGACTTGGATAGTACGTCACATTGATACCACCAATTGTGACTTCTATCCCTTAACTTAGATAACACCTCACAATGATACCTATCAACTTGCCATCTTGATCACGGCGTCGCCTCTGAAGAAAGTGCGCCCGGTGCATTCCACACAAGGAAGTTAACAACGAAAGGATCGGGCTCTTTACTTATGACGATATAACGGTGATTAACTTTAGGATTTGGTTACTTTGAATTAAGTATAATGAGGTTGGTTAGGAATATGAAAGCTAACAACCTTACAAAAGAATGATGAGTAGTTAACCAATTGATTCCTAAAATCCCATCAAGGAAAATATTTTCAAAAAGATAAGATCGACGGTGTAGCGTGAAAATGTTTATTTGAACCAAACAAGATTTAAAAATAGTAGAGTAGTGAAGGCTCTCCTACTAACGAAGTTTCAACCCGATAAGTCAAAGTCTAACAACTTCTCGAGTCAAATTTAAATGTTGAGCATGAAGCAAAGCGAGATAAAATAATGGGTAGAGCAGGTATCTTATAAGGTATAGACTTGCAAGAATTTATAATTAACTAACCCGTGCTAACTCGTTCGAGTCACTTGCTTTTTAAGAAGTCATGAAAACGCACTTCTAAAACCAACGACTTTGTTTTGTCCATATCCACCTTTGGTGCCACCGTTCACTAGACTTGACTTTGGTGCACAACAAAATTGGGCTAAATGACCTTCTCTTCTTGCAATTTCCACTTCTATTATCTTTGCCATGATTACCAAGAAGTGGTTACCATTCTTGGCATGATAATTTCCCCACGATGGTTATCATTATTACGATAGTGGTTGCCAGCGGTATGATTATTATCGTGTTGTTGGTCGTTACCTTTTGTTTGAAATTTGAATCAACACTCTCATGTGTTTCATTGCTTATCTCGGCATTTTAGGATGCCATTCTCAAACACTTGTCACAAAACAAGGGTTAATTAATATATCACATATTATCCCTATACTCGTGAGCCAATTAAATACCAAATAAATTTAGGTAGGTCATACTTAGCGAAAGAATTCCCAAATCTCTCCCCTCCTAGTTCTTATCTCACATATCGCCGAGGATCATATCCTAAGCTCGATATAACCGCATGTATGCCCCCAAAATTTGGTATCGTCACCCATCTTGGTCGCCACTTACATGGTACATAAATTCAAATACAACTTACTAATATAACTGCGTAGGTAATATTTATCTGACATAAAGCGTGAGTTTGAATACAAATATTGTCTACTAGATATATTATACAAACTCAAAAGGAGTCCTCATTACAACTATTATCACCTTATTTCACGAATAGTGGGGACTACTAATCTCTATCCTCGGACCATTACTCCATTCCCAGGCTCAAGTAAGTCGGCTATGTTCTCATTTCACGAGAGAAACGGTGAAAGAAAGGGTGAGCTCAACTAGCCCGGTAAGAAATATTATGACTAAGATAATGCAGAATAAATTATCATTAGCAACAATGATGTTAAACCGATAAAATACAATAGACAACCGGTTTAAGCTGCAGACGGAATAAACAATCCATTAAAAGAGTCAAGTAGAGAATAAAGTCTACTATCTTTTAGGTTTTAAAAGGTTTTCATCAATTTTATCGCCGAGACTCGAACTTTAATAAATAAACCACCACATTTAATCATCCATGTACCACGATGAGGATTTTCATCAAATTATCAATGGTCATGACTATACTTAGAATCACCTGGTAATAATCATACCAAAAATTGTCCATCATTTGCATTACAGGCCCTTTGAGGACTTTTGTCACATCATTTATATCAAGTCATGATTATCTTGGAATGATCCACTGGTCATAATCATACTAAGTTCATCTATGCACGTAAGCTAAAGATAACATAATATAACATGAGGATGATGACAATGACATAATAATTCAATAAAACAAGTTCAAGAATTATTTAATCCATGAATTATTAACGTCCTTATTGTCAATAATCTTTGTTTAGAGAGAGTAAAATTCAAGAATGATGGAAGAATATTTCCATGAAAAGATCTTTGGATGAAACGCAAATATCAAGGATATTCTACTAATTTCATGGAGTATAGAAGTGAAGTTTTAACCATTTGGGTATAATAAAGAATGGAATAACAAAAGAAATCACCCGTGCATGCGTTATTTCGTAGGCAAACGGAGTTATTCAGCGAATAATAATACGCGGAACGAGGTGGGGTGAAATTCACCTGCAAGCGGGATGTTCAACCATGACGAGGATGTTCCAAGCGAGAATAATAAAAAAGCGGAACCCGGTCGGATTGTAAAACACATGAGCGGGATGTTCCAAGCGAGAATAATAGAAGAATGTCACCAAGTATAGGGTATAATAGCGTATCTAGGTTATTCAATGAGAATAATAAGCAATGGAATAACATAAAGGATTTCACGAAGTATATAGGGTATCGCAGCGTATCGGAGTTATGTATAGGGTATGCACCACTTTTACGGAGTTATTCAGCAGAATAATAGTGAATGGAATATGAGTTCTCTTCAAGAAGAAAGAATAACACCCACTACTAAAGTAAAAATGAATATAGAAGTAGTGAAGTAGCGAGAATACTCTCTTCTTCTTTCTATAATTTTCTCTCTATAGCTTCTCTACTATAATTTCTCTCTCTAGAGTTTTGATGAATTAAGTAAAGAAAATAATGAAGGAATGAGCTTCTTATTTATAGGAAAATGGAATGCGTAGTAACTAATCCATGAGCGGTCCAGTTGATTTACTTTAATCGACGGTCCATATTTAAAGAAAAATCTTTTAAATAAAATATAATATATTCTATTTATAAAAACATTTTACTATGAACACTTATGCAATCTTATGCAAAACACATATACAAAACTCTTATCACGTAATAAAATATAATATATTCTATTTATAGAATAACTTTAATAAAGTATTCTATTTTATATTAAAAGATGTTTTGTTTTATTTACGTTAATAATCACGAATAAAACAAAAAAGCGTCATTATCATTATAATAATTAAGTATTATTAATAAATGATAATGGAATCAAAGCCAGTGACTAACATAAGCATCGATAATCGTCAGGTGTATTCTTATGCAACCTGCGTATTCTTGTTCCTACTAGAAAAGTAGTTCAACTAATAAAACGTAGTTATTTATAAAATATAACTCGATAAATGATAATTACATTGTGGGATGCATACGAATATTTTTGCAAAAATAATCGAATATAATATAACCACTTGCATACTTTACCCAAAATTTATAAATACAACTATAATATTATCTTAAATTCACACCGTAATATTAAAAAATTATTTCAACAAAATTTAAATCTTTATATCACAGGGTCTCACATATACCTTATTGAATCTGGGTTCTACCCATTCTTTTTCTCTCTTACTTGCACTCAACGTTTAAATTTGACCCCAGAGAAGTTAGACTTTGACTTATTGATTAAAACTTCGTTAGTAGAAACCTTCGTTACCTCCACTGTTTATAAATCTTGTTAATTCAAATCGACACTTTCACGTTACCTGTCGATCTTATATCTTTGAAAATACTTGCCCTTGATGTGATTTTAGGAATTGATTGGTTAACTACTCATCATGCCAAAATTGATTATTTTCGTAAGGTTGTTAGCTTTCATGTTCCTAACCAACCTATTATGCGAATCCAAGCAACCAAACCACTAAAGTTAATCATTGTCATATCAAGCCATAAGTAAAGAGCCCGGAGCCTTTCGTTGGTGACTTCCTTGTGTGGAATATGCAAAAGCCGGACTTTCCAGTGGCGGCCTTAGTGAATGACGATAGTAAGTTGATAGGTATCAATGTGATGTGTTATCCAAGTCTTGGGATGAGAGTCACAGTTTTGAATGATATTTCTATTGTTAATAAATTTTCTGACGTATTCCTGAAGACTTCTTGGCCTACCCTAGAGCGTGAAATCAAATTTTGTATTGACCCCAGTACAAAACTCATTTCTAAAACCCTCAAATATTTCTTCGCCTAAAACGAACGTAACATGCGCCAAAGACGTTGGCTCAAGCTGTTGAAGGTTACGACTATACCATTCAATATCATCGTGGAAGAGTGAACATGGTAGCTGACGCGTTGAGTAGAAGATCGTATGCGTTTACGAGTGCAACATTGTTAACACAAGACCCATTTCATATGACTTACATATGATAAAGATAGAGTTAAAGACTCTAAGGACCCACGTGGTGATATCAAATATACGAGTAGAATCGACTTTAATCGACAAAGTTAAAGGTCGCCCAAGCTACAGACCCGGAGTTGATATATGTGAAGAAGAAGGTTCAAGAGGGCATTATTCTAGAAGCAAGAGTCGATGAAGAGAGGAAATCTCAACCCTCGATTTAATTGGCCCATTTAAAATCCTCGATCGAGTAGGAACTGTGGCCTATAGACTCGCTTTACCGCCAAGTATGTCGCGTGTTCATAACGTTTTTCACGTATCGATGTTACGTAAATATGTGGACGACCCGAACCACAGTATTGAATTAAAACCGGACGAGATAGAGGAAGATTTAACGTAATAAGAGGTACCTATTAAAATTTTGGATAAGAAGGATATATTCTACACTCAAAGGTTACACCTCAAGAATTAGAATCTGACGAGGTATACTTACCTCTTCGACATACCAGGTACGTACGTAAATTTCGAGGGCAAAATTTCATAAGGAGGGGAGATTGTAAGACCCTGAATTTTATGAAATGAAGGTATTCAATTTTTTTATAATTATTATGTTATTTAGTAAATGGTTAAATTGATAAAGGTTAAAGTTAAGGGTGATATTTGAAAAATTTACAAAGTATGTAGGTTGTTATAAAATATTCGTTATATCGGGGAATATTCGTTTCAACAGAGAATATTCGTACAACGGCACAACCATTGGTGGACCCCACAACGAAAGTATTGTCGTATTTAGAAAATGACAGAATTATCTCTTTATAAAAATAACGACGAAAGTGTTACCGTTTAAACTGTTGAACTACCCGGTAGTAAAAAAATACGATGTCTGGCGTGGTTACATAGTAGCAGCACATGTATTGATTATTAATGCTTATGTAAGAAGTCACTCGGTTTATACTCAATTATTACTACGATAATTGTTGCATCATATCTCTCATATTATTGATTCAATTATTGTCACAGTATCATCTGCATAATATTTTATATTATTAAATCAATAATTGAGACAACAAAGTTATTCATATTATTATTTGCAATATTGATGATGTACAGAAGTTTTGTCGAGGAGAGGTTTGGTCACTTAATTGCGGCATGATAAGGAGAAATCCTTATCGGAAAGCCCCCTCTTTCTTGGGAACGACCTGGTTGTTAAATATTGTGAGTTATAATATTAATGATGAATAATATCGTGTTAATTAAAGATGAAATTGATAGTTTCAATATGTTGGGATTATTAGTGTTAGTGGAAATCAACATTTATTTTGATAATAATTGATGTCTGGAGGTTATATTGACTAATCAGGTAATTAATTGGATAAATGAGCAATTAATTACTATTAATTCACATGGTTATATCTATTTGTTCACATATGTATGCTATTGATTCACATGCATGTACTATTAGGGGAGGTGGTGCAAGATTGATAATACTTGCATGACTAAATTAAAAATTGAGGTATAGATGAAGGTCTTATCTTTGAAATTATTTTTTCACATGTATAGAACTATTGAGTCACATGATTGTACTATTGATTCACATGATATACTATTAGGGGAGGTGGTGCAAGTTTGATAATATATACTTGCAGGACTAAATTAAAAATGAAGGAAAAGATAAAGGTATTGTCTTTGTAATATTTTGAGCCCAAAAGCGTGCGATTATCGAAATTATATTTTTCTATAAATAGAAGCTCATTCTTCCTTCATTCTCACCAATTCACTAAGACTCACAAGAGCAATTATAGAGAGAAGCTATGTAGAGAAAGAAGAAGAGAAGTCTGCTACTTTACTATTCGATTATACGATCTTCTTACGAGGTAAAGGGGTATTATTTATTTCATATTCTAAAGAGATATTATTTTTCATATTAGTATGAATATTATTTTAGATTCAATATTCATAAAGAATATTATCTTCGATTCAATATTCATAGGAATATTATCTTCGTTAAATATTAGTTGGAATATTATTTTCGATTCAATAGTTGTAAGGGATGTTATTTTTGTTGATATTAAGCTTGAAATAATATTTTCTTCCATACTACTCTGTAGTATGTAAGTAATATTATTTTGTTTGATTTTGAATTCTATACTCATTTTGTTGAAATTTTGGCTTCTACATACTCCATAAAATTAGTAGAATATCCTTGATATTTTTGCGCTTCATCCGATATCTTTTCATGAAAATATTATTACGAGCTTTCTTGATAATTATTGATCTTTTCATGACGTGATACTATTCACGAGTTACTATTCACGGGTTATTATTCATGGATTACTATTCACTCAAATATTATTCACTTTCGAATTATTAGGGGCACTTTTCATATCGAATCTTATTCACGAGTTACTATTCACGGGTTATTATTCACCCAATTACTATTCACCCGAATATTATTCACTCGAGTATTTGGGGTACTTTTCATGCCGGGGTACTATTCACGAGGTACTATTCACGAAGTACAATTCATAGGGTACTATTCACGGGGTACAATTTACCCGAAAAATATATTTCTTTTATGTCCAAATTATTTTTGGTACATGAATATTATTCTTGAATTTTACTCCACAAAATAGTATAATGTTGACAATTTGGATATTTTTAAACTCTAGATAAATTTAAAGTCTTTAATATTTATCCTTGATTTCGTTTGATTATTACTTATATCATTGTCATCATCCTCATGCTTATATTGTGATGAAAGTCATCTTTAGCTTACGTGCATAGATGAACTGTTGATTGGTATGATTATGACCAGGGATCATTCGGTATAATCATGACTTGTAATGTTACAAATGATATGGTAAAAGTTCTCATTGGACCGTAGTGCATTGATGGACAGTTGTTGGTATGATTATGACTAGGGATTATTCGGTATAATCATGACCATTAGTGATTACATGAATATCCTTGGCCTGTAGTGCAAGGATGATTCGATGATGTGGTTTATTTATTAAGTTGAGTCTCAGCGATAAATTTGATGAAAAACTTTTTAAATCATAGAAGATAGTAGATATCATGTTCTACTTGACTCTTCTAATGAATTGCTTATTCATTGCGGTTGTTGATCTAAAACTTGTTGTCTATTATATTCTATCGGTTGTTATCTTTGTTGAAAGCTAAGGATAATTTATTACGCATTATCTTAGTCATAATATTTCTTCTTTGGGCTAGTTGAGCTCACCTTTTTCTTTTATTGTTCTCTTCAGGAAATGAGAATATAGCTGGGATGAGTCGGGAAATGGAGTGATGGTCCAGGATAAGTGGCTTTAGTAGTCCTCACTATTCTGTGAAATAGTGTGATAATAATTATAATGAGGACAATGTTCGTTTTAAAAACTCAGCTATGTTTTGTCGTATTTTTACACGAAAGTTGTATTAAAGAAGTTTGTATTTGATTTCTGTACCATGTATTTGGCGACTCAAGATGGGTGATGTATACCTATTTTGGGGGCGTCACACCCATTATCTGGCCCAATATCTCAAATCAGCCTCTATTTGCCCAATTATTAGCACAAACTCCGTTGCAATATCAACCCACACAACCTAGTTAAAAAAATGTGGAGAAAAAGTGAACTAGCTAACAGCGCACTCCGCACCATCGTTAAAAGTTTCAACACCAAAGGAGTTATCGCCACCAGAATGAGCCTCTAACGTCGCCACCACCACAATGAGCCTCCACTGTCGTCGTCGCCACCATGATCGCCACATAGAGCCTCCACCGTTGCCTCACCTTGTGTCATTGCCTTTTCCTACACTTGGTAGTTTTTATCTGTATTCGTATTTTATTTAGGCTTTGGAGACGTGTTTGGGAGATGGGTTGATTTTACTACCTAATCTACGTTGGAATAACATATGTCATTTTCTTTTCTTTTTTCACTAGCCACGCCTGAAAAAAATCTAAGTCTATTTGACAAACGTCTAATTTTATTAATGGAATGATGTAATTTCAAAATTTTAATTAGTTCAGTGGGATAGTTTCAATTTTTAAAAATTTTAATGATATAAAAGGTAAAACGTGTCAACTATAATGAGATTTTCCTTAGTTTTTCTTGAAAGAATATTAGCCAATTTGACGGACGTACAATCTTATTAACGAAATGGTATAATTTCAAATTCTTAATTATTTCAATGAGGTAATTGAATTTTTAAAAATTTAATGGTGTAATAAGTAAAACATGCCAACTATAGTGGGATTTTCTTTAATTTTGTCATTTTTAAACATAAGTAGTTGAGACAAATAATTTGATGCCCTGAGTATTAGTCTTATTATTTTTCAAAACATAGAGCAAAAAAAGATAAATTAATGCAAGTCAATGTTTTTAAAAAGTCAAAGAGTCTTGCTATGTAGTATGATAAATTTATGCTGAATTATAATTGCAAAACTTATCAATACATGAGATTGATGAGAATTATAAGAGAGTCCCATTTATTACACATCTTTTTAAAAATATTACTACTAATACTTATCTACATAACTGACATTCAAAAAAAATAAATATTCGTAATATATATTATTTTCCAAAGTCAAATTGATAATCTCACTCTAGAATTTATGCAGTATAAATATTGTTGGGTCCTTAATACTAATATACAACAATTAGAAAGTAATTACAGTACTAGTACATCCACAAAATAATTACAAAAATAACGCAATTCACATTAATAAGGAAACCTAAAATCAAGAAAAAATAACTGCCATAATTAATAATTCAAATATCTGGGATCTAACAACAAAAATAAATTCAAATTTAAAATAATAATTCAAATTCAAATCTTCATCTCCCTCACAGTAGCCCTCTCCTCCGCTACTCCGCCGCAAATCTCCGTTGTTCAAAACGCCAATGACAAAAAGAACAGGGAGAGAGAAATGGCATCTGTTTTGCTATCTTCGTTTCATATCGAAATCTTTTCAACTGAAGATATCGTCCATTTGTCATGCTTCTGGAATCTGCATAAGATCCAGTGGTGGATATTTGATTTTTTTACAATTTTTTCATGTCCGAAAATTTAAATTCCAATTTCATGTCCAAAGGAAAATAAGAATATTGCATAGGAAAGAGAGAGATAAGAGAGTGATATGTAATGTAATGTTGATAACCAAACCTTCGTACCAAGGTAACCAAACTTTTATACCAAGGTAACCAAACATTTATACCAAGGTAACTAGTCTACCTCCACACCGGCGGTATGAATTGGTTACCTTTGTCGAAAAGTTCGCAGCAACTAATCGCGTGAAGGTTTGGTTACTAATCGCATCACATTCAAAATAAATTGATAACTTAATAAAGCTGAATTGGTTCTTGGTATGAAGGTTTGGTATGAAGGTTTGGCTACTGGCTGCATTAAGGTTTGGCTACCAATTGCATCACATTCAAAATAAATTGGTAACCTAATAACATTGAATTGGTTGTTTGGTATGAATGTTTGTCTACCAAATTGCATATGAAAAAATTGCGAGGTGTGGATGTGGATTAGTTACCTTGGTATGAAAAGTTTTTTTACCTTTGTGTGAATGTTTGGTTACTGTGATGTGAATGTTTGGTTCACTGTTGCTTGTACTATGAAAAAAAGCGAAGGTGTGGAGGTGGATTGGTTACTTTGATATGACGGTTTGGTTATCTTGGTATAAAGGTTTAGTTACCAACTGCACTATAAAAAAACTGCAGGTGTGGAGGTGGATTGATAACCTTGGTATGAAGGTTTGGTTACCTTAGTACACATGCCTGCTCCCATACCCACACTTGTAACCCACCTAGACCGGATTTCTCTCATACACACACTTGTTACCATGTGCATACCAAAATTGTACCTGCCTCAAGTGAAGATAAGGCTCCCAACGATGATACTGCAGAGTCTGCATTTAAAAAATCAAAGAAACGACCATTGAGAAATCGTGAAGCAGTTCACAAGTACATTGAGAAAGAAGGCAAGGACTGCTTATTTGGAGGATGAAGTGGTTAGACTATCAGAACCCAGTGAATCCTAACTTGCCTGGTGCATGTGTAATGAAATGCAATGTGAGGATCAAGTTTATTACCTTCATCCAGGGACAAATGGAGAAGATAAACCATTAACGGGAATAGAGTTTTCAGAGATGAAAAAAGAAAATAAAAGAGAGAAAAAAGAAAAGTGTGCCACGATTAACGGGAAGGGATAATGGAGATAATCGTGGACCACAATTAAATGATACCTAAATGTATTAATTTTGTAAATAAATATGAAAAAATGTATTATTTTTATAATTATTTTATTTATACACCATTATTGTAATTATTTCTAAAAATGTACTAAATATGTAATTAATCCAATATTGTTTGGAATTTTGGGTCAATATAATCCGAGTTGTTTTTAGTTTTGGGCTTTTTGGGCATTGGGCTAATTATCGTTAGGGAATAAGAATCACGAGACCCCAAGTTGCAGCTGACGAACACATTCTCCCTCACTCCCTCATCTCTCTCCCGGAACAAAAACAAGAGCATACCAATTACCAGTAGTTTTAGGGTTTCCGAAAGGAAGAACATTTGCAATCAAAAATGGCGATGGCTGCGTTGAGGCGAGAAGGAAGGCGATTCGCTGTCTCTCCGAACCCTATCTATGCTCTCAGATCCTCTCTACTTACTCCCCCAGAGTAAGATCGATTTTCTACATTTTTTCTATCAATTCATAATTACGTGTAATTGTTGGTGATCTATCTGTCTAAATTTATATTTCAATTTTCTTGTCTGATTTTTCCGCTTGTTTTCTGGTTGGGTTGTCCCTAAATTTAAAGCAAATTTGATGTTTCTGTAATTTTGAGAAAGAGCTTGATTCGTCGTAGTTGTTTGTTTAGGAAATATTTTCATCTGTGTCGATTTATTCATGTATGATCAGCTGAGATTTTTTTGTTTTCCCTTTTTATTCTCTTTTGGTTGGAGAAAGAGGATGCATCTGTTGATTTCTTCTGAGCAATTACAGGCAATAAGAGTGAAACATCTCACATTTTTTATTTTTCAGTTGTGGTTTGTATAAAATCCACTTAATTATGTACTCCCCTCTCCCAAAATTAGAGTCTTTCTTTGAGAAATCAGGTATGGGATGTATGGCACATGACAACTTTAGCTAGACACCCCTGCAATTTGAGAATATCCTAGGTTTGGTGCATGTTTCTTCCACAATTGTAACACAATTTTATTTACTTGCAAAATAGAAATTTTGAAAACTTTTTCAGTTTGCAAATAACTTCCCATTTAACACATCATCTCAAGGTTTAATTTAATTATTGGAAAATTTGGAACTTCATGCCACTTTTTAAATCTATGATGTTCTCATGTTGGCTCTCAATATGTGATGGAGAAAGTATATGAAAAATTATATGTGCTGCAAAGTTGGGCGACAGGCTTTCACATGGATTTTCATTTTTGGCATTAGTAGTAAGGTAACAGTTAAAGACTATTGAAAGTAAGAAGAGTGAATCCATTTCCTATTGACTATTTGTTGAAGACAAAAGGTTCAAACTTGCATACAGAAAGAAAAATGAATTGAGGTTTTTCGTACTTCTGGATTATGTAGGTTAGTTGCATATTGTCTGGCACAAATGGAGGGGTACTTTGGCCCTCTAATAAAGAGATTCATGTCCCAATTCATTTCTATAGGTATTCAACATACTAATAGGGTGCCTACTTTTATAACACACACATACTACTTTCTATTCAATACTCCCTCCATTCCAACTTATGAGGCCATTTTTACATTTTGGTACAGCCCAAAAAGTTGGTCGCTTTTAAGCACGAGGCAATATTAATAGGACCAGACTATTTTACCCTTTTAAAAGTGGGCAAAATTTTGTGGCCTGCTGCCTTGTGTATTACACATTTACACATACAGGGAGGGATATTTGTCGAATAAATTGGTCAAACTTTTTCCAATACTATTTTTTCTCCAAAACTAGGTGTCATTTTGACTTAGACATATAAAATGGGCCTGAGCCCAGAGGAGTACGAAGATGTGTTGAATTCAGTTCTTGATTTTATTGCAATATCTTAATTCTGGCATGCTTCTGCAAAGTTTTTTATTTCCTTCAACTGTGCATGAATTTTTATAAAAGTAATTGGGTGTGCAGAGAGCAAGTTTCTCTGGGAGTTCGTAGTATTTCAACTCAAATTGGTAAGAATACAATTTTATATTTGTTTCTGTTTCACTGCTATATCAAAGCCTTGCACTTTTGCGCTTTCAGTTGGTTTGCTCTTTTGTGAGTATTGACTTTGTATGGTACTATAATATGCAGTTCGTAACCGGATGAAGAGTATTAAGAATATTCAGAAAATTACAAAGGCAATGAAGATGGTTGCAGCCTCCAAGCTGCGAGCAATTCAATCAAGAACTGAGAATTCTCGTGGCTTATGGCAGCCATTCACTGCTCTTCTTGGTGATGCTCCAAGTATGTCTTTCAATCAGAGTTTCTGCGTATATAATTTTCACTCGAGTTAATTTGATTGCTTAATTATAGAAATATTCAGTTGGACATGTTAATCTGTTAACAGTTGTAGTTACAACTTTCTTACATGTTCACTTGTATACAATGACATGAAAAAATAAATATTGAAAAGTGCACATATGAAAAAAAAGCAAAAGAAAAAATTATTTGTGTCGAAATAACAGGGAAATCTGGTTTCTTCTCTCTTTTCTCCTTGTTCACTTCTCTCTTCTCCTCCTTCCAGATCAAATTGTAAGTTGCAGAATTAGATCCTAGTTGGATTATAAACTTTTAATGTAGTAAAAAGAGTCCCTTTCCTGGAAACAAATAAAAATTCTAAAAAGTACATTGTCATCATCGTTGCTAAAAATGCATCTCCGGAGTCCACCATCATCAACGGCACCCAGCCTTCTCCTATCCGATCGAGGCAATCGAGATCGGCTAAAGCACGAAAGATCTGTGTCATTCTAGAAGAACAAAAAAGGAAAATAGGAGGAGAAAAAAGAGAAGAAAACCCTAAAATTTCAAACCAACCCTAGTCAAATCCATCAATTTGAGTTCGATAATCGCTTGGCTTTGCTCATTAACCATTACCGAGCAGATTGGGACTAGATTCAACACCAAATAAACTCAAAAAGGAAGCAAAATCATCATTGAGGAACTACTCTGTTTTGGTTAGTGAGCTTGGAGAATATCTAGCCATTTTCTTCATCAAATCAGGTCTATATCCCTTCTAATCAACTCCAAATTAGTAAGGTTATCAATTAATTGCATCAATTTATCCTTTAAACTCGATTATAGTGTGTTTAGTGCTCTTTTGTTTTGATGAAGATGAAGAATGGTTTTGATGAAGAACAAAAAGAAACCCGGATTAAGAAGATTGTCATATTTTATTTTATTTTTTTCAAAGATTTATTATTATTCTCTTGACATGTAACTAATGTTTTGAATTTTTATTTACTTATTTGAGTTTTTTTATTATTTCTTTGCCACATAAGTATTGTTTAGATTTGTTTTATTTAGTTTCTACCGCCACGCAGATAAATTTTTTTACGACCGTCGAATGTATCTAACAGAACGATTTAATTACCTGTTTTTAATTAGTTTAGTTGGCTGATTACATATGTTTAAAGTTGAGTGGTCGAATTCTTAAAAGGTGCCAAGTATAATGGGGTATTTGTCCTTTTTGGCGTCAAGAAATTGAAGTGGTAGCTTAAGTTTTTTAATTTTGTTTATTTTATTATTATTAGTATTATTTTAAAAGTTTTGAACATAAATTTGACTTGATGTAAAAAAAAAAATAGTTTCAAAATATACATGTATCTTAAAAGGTGCCAAGTATACTGGGGTATTTGTCCTTTTTGGTGTCAAGAAATTGAAATGGTAGCTTAAGTTTTTTAATTTTGTTTATATTATTATTATTATTATTTTAAAAGTTTTGAACATAAATTTGACTTAATGTAAAAAAAATGGTTTCAAAATATACATGTATCATTCTTAGGCCTGACAGTTTTGCCCGTTCCAGACTTTAGTGGGACCCGAATCCAGACTTTAGTGGGACCCAAATGTTTAAACCCTATAGGGTTAGGGGTGTGTATGGTATATATTGATATATATAAAAGTATTCCCAAAATTAGCCTTATATATATAATTATGTACGTATTTAGGCTATTTCATTAAAAAATCACAACGTTTGTAATGCAGGGTGTTGCTAGTAATAAAAATATTGCATGGTATTTGATTTTGAATTAAAACTAGCGTGCAAATGTAATATGAAATAATTTGGACGAATTTAATTTGGGAAAAGGGAAGAATTTGGGGAAACAGGGCGGGAGGGGCAGGGCAGCTATGGGGAAGGGTCCCTCGGACCATTCCCGCCTGTTTCTAGGCTCTACCATTTCATTCTATTCATTTTGCAAGTATTTCTACTTCAGGAAAGCTGTGAGAAATTAGTAAAGTTGTTGGACAATGGATTTAAGGATGTGATATCAGGAATCTGTTGGTCCTGTTTCTTGATTAGGCTATATAAAGTATATATATGATATTCTTTTAATGGCTTTAGAATAACTTTTTAGTTTGGTCTGTTTCAAGAGCTGCATATATATCCTACTATCCAATTGATGAAAGGGATGCATGATTTTGTTGCTTTACTAGGTGTTGATGTCAAGAAGAATGTCATTGTTACGATTTCTTCAGACAAGGGTCTTTGTGGTGGAATCAATTCCACATCAGTGAAGATAAGCAAGGCTCTCCACAAGTTGAATTCTGGTATTTATCCGCAACCGATGCTGCTGTGATATTAATATTTACCATCAGCTAAGATTAAAACCTCTAATTGCTTTGTTGTATTACTATACTTGCTTTGTTGTATTACTATACAGGTCCAGATAAAGAAAGTAAATATGTTATTTTGGGAGAAAAGGCAAAGGCACAACTGATAAGAGACTCCAAAAAGCACATTGATTTGTCAATCACTGAGTTGCAGAAGAACTTTCTGAATTATACCCAGGTAGGTCGTTG